>APFE030204602.1:14247-65598 GCA_000404065.3 Pinus taeda
CTTGCCCTTGGGGAACGTTTGCCTATCGAGTACTACCCTTCGGCCTATGTAATGCCCCTACTACATTCCAAAGGGCTGTCCTCAGCATCTTTGCAAACCTAATAAACGACGGACTTGAGGTGTACATGGATGAATTTACACCATATGGAGAAGATTTTGACCCAGCTCTGGATACCCTGGAAAAAGTTCTACAACTTCGTATCGCTACCAGACTTTGTCTGAGCCACGAAAAATGTTACATGATGATGAAAAAAGGGCTCATTCTAGGGAATTACATTTTAGCAGCTAGCGTCCAGGTAGACCCGGCCAAAATTCAGATTCTTTTGCTTATCCCTACCCCACTACTCAAACAGAGGTACGCAGCTTTCTTGGATTTTCTGGATATTACAGACGATTTATAGAACATTATTCACGTATTGTTGCACCTCTATATGCTCTAACTGGTAATGTTGATTTCTTGTGGACATAAAAATGTGACCAGGCTTTTAAAGAATTGAAAAAGTTGGTATCAATAGCCCGAGTCCTTCAAGGACCAAACTGGAATTTGCCATTCCAAATCTCATCTGATGCCTCGGATACAGCAATTGGTGTAGTCCTGGGGCAAGAAGAGGATAAGAAGCCATATGCTATTTATTATATCAGCAAAAATTTATCCTCTGCCGAACTCAATTATACTGTTACTGAAAAGGAATTCCTAGCTATAATACATGATGTTAACAAATTTAGACATTATATTACAGGCTATCCTGTTGTGTTATATACAGACCATTCTGCTATCAAATATTTGGCAAATAAACCTGTTACGAATGCTAGAATAACTAGATGGTTGATCTTATTGCAGGAGTTCGATATCACAATTAAGGATCGACCTGGCAAGGAAAACCCTGTAGCCGATTTTCTCTCACGAATACCAAAATCCATTGAAACAACAGCGGTAGAAGACCAATTTCCTGATGAACACCTGTTTGCTGTTGCTGTTTGAACACCCTGGTATGCTGATGTCACCAATTATCTTGCAGTAGGTAAGCTACCAAAACACTTAACCCCTCAAGAATGGAAGCAGATTGTTCAGAAGAGCACTCGATTTTCGTGGATTGGAGGCCATTTGTTCCATACAGGGGCAGATATGCAAATCAGGAGGTGTATTCGAGAGGACGAGATCTTCGACATCTTAAAAGCTTGCCATGATGGACCATGCGGGGGACATTTCACCGAAAAAAGAATAGCACATAAAGGCTTACAGACGGGATACTACTGGCCTACGATTTTCAAAGATGCCAAAAAATTTGCACAAGCCTGTGACAGCTGTCAGCGGGCAGGAAAACCTGGTCAAGCTGATGAAATGCCTCTGAGACCACAATTGGTCATTGAGCCATTTGAACGATGGGCTCTTGACTTCCTCGGACACATTCTGGTGGCGACTTACTATGTTACTAAATGGGTCGAGGCTGAATCACTGCCTAAGGCTACAAAGGACTTAGTAATACAATTCTTGTTCCATTTGTTTGTATGTTATGGACTTCCGAGAGAAGTAATCACAGATGGGTGACCACAATTTGTTGGAAATAAACTAGCTGCAACACTTAACAATTATCATGTCCAACATAAGATCACTACCCCATACCATCCGCAGGCAAATGGGCAAGTAGAGAGTAGTAATAAGTTCATAGAATCAATTTTAACAAAAACCATTGCAGCACATAGGCGTGATTCGGCCGCTCGGCTACCTAAGGCACTGTGGGCCTATAGAAGCACATGGAGGAGTACGACAGGCTATTCGCCTTATCAATTACTGTTTGGAAAACAACCAATTTTTCCCATAGAATTTGAAATCCAAACACTACGAACTGCACAGGAAGTCGGCCTAGATTTGAGTGAAGCGCAAATCAATCGACTACAACAGGTTAATGAATTGGACGAAATTAGGCTCTCTGCATTACAGAATACAGCGTTGATTCATCAGCAGCGAGCTAAGTGGCATGATGCACTTATTAAGAATAAAATCTTTCATGAAGGAGACTGGGCTCTGTTATACGACTCTCGGTTTCAGGACTTCCTGGGGAAACTCCAGACTCGATGGTTAGGACCATATGAAATCCAGAAGGTACACGACAATGGGACCCTTACCCTGATCACAATCGACGGTTCTGGATATGCATTCAAAGTAAATGGCCACCGAGTTCATCTTTATCGAAAGCCACTCACTCGGGAATCCTTCTGTCAGCAGCTAAGACAAGATACTGATTTGGAAATTTTAAGAGAGGAAGCGAAATATTCCTCGCCTGCAACTTAAGCAATTCATTTCACAAACTTATACATAACATCCTGTATATACGTTTTTTATTCTCTATTTGCATTCTCAGTATTTTTGCTACATTATTTGTGTGATTTTGCTGTTCCTTTTCAAAAGGAATAGCAGTTGCGTGTTTTTGCTGTTCCTTTTCAAAAGGAACAACACTTGTGTGGTTTTGTTGTTCCTTTTCAAAAGGAACAACACTTGTGTGGTTTTGCTGTTCCTTTTCAAAAGGAACAACATTGGTGTGATTTTGTCGTTCCTTTTCAAAAGGAACAACATTTGCGTGTTTTTGCTGTTCCCTTTGAAAAGGAACAACACTTGCGTGGTTTTGTTGTTCCTTTTCAAAAGGAACAACATTGGTGTGATTTTGTTGTTCCTTTTCAGAAGGAACAACAGTCGCGTGTTTTTGATGTTCCTTTGCGAAAAGGAACAACATTTGGGCATTTTTGCTGTTCCTTTGCGAGAAGGAACAACATTTGGGTGTTCTTTGCTGTTCCTTTGCAAAAAAGGATAGCATTCGCGTGTTTTTGCTGTTCCTTTGCGAAAAGGAACAACACTTGGGTATTTTTGTTGTTCCTTTGTGAAAAGGAACAACATTTGGGTGTTTTCGTTGTTCCTTTGCGAAAAGGAACAACATTTGTGTCTTTTTGATGTTCCTTTGCGAAAAGGAACAGCATTTGAGTGTCTTTGCTGTTCCTTTCTCAGAAGGAACAACATTTGCGATTTTTTGTTGTTCCTCTCAAAGAAATGGTATCCTATGAAGGGATTCTTATCTCAGAAATGCCATCGCCATGCTCTTACCCTTATTGGATGCTTTGCGCCCATGGTCTCCCCAATCTTTTAGATACAACAATGAATTTATGCGATGAACATAAATCATGATATACCGAAATCAGCACATCATAAATCGCTATTACTATGAAGCAAGTATGTATAAGAGGACAAGAGGAGGGACATTAATTTTTCATCTTCATTGTCATTGTCTTATTCTCGAACCCTGGTTTGGTGATTTTTATCATGACGATTTCCCTAAAATCTTTCTTGATTATTACTAAGGCATAAGAGAAAACGATTTATATCTGCCTGTTGGGATTATAAGACTTCTTCCACCATTCCCCGCTCTTAAAGAGTGCGGAACCACCCTTATGTGGAAATAAACAAAAAATAAGTGCTCTGCAAAGAAAAACAAAAACAAAATATGAAAATTGTCAAATGCGGGATAGGGGTCTCATTCAGAGCCAGCCTACCATGATCATAAGGATGGAAGTGAAGTGGCATTCCCATTACGGCCACCACACCAGGGATATGGTCCGAAGGTAAATTAACAAGCAAACCTTGGAACAAGAGGTTTCATCACGAGCCGGCCTAACCACGTTTTGTGCCTAACTTGTGAATGGTATTATGGTTATCTGGTTACCAAGCCGGCATAATGACCTGCATTTTGACAAAGCACTCTTCAGAATATACACAAAGGATCATGGCTCCGAAGGGTGAAATAAACAACTCTTCCAAGGTTATGAACACCTGTTGGTAGCAGAGCTCTGTTAATGGCATCGAAGTCATAATATTTACACCAACAGGTATGATATTAAATCTTTCTGTCTCTTATATCCTTTGCATAAATCATATGTCACACCCCAATATATATCGCATGAATATTTATTACCACCGATCATGGCAACGGAACTGAAAATGACTACTGGAGACTTCATACATTTGACAGACCTCCAATCCCCTGGTTCCTCATTATATCATGCAGGCTCCCATATAAAACGCGATCTACCTTTTTTTGCCTCGGTTTTGGCATTTTGTTGTTTTTTTACAACATGGCATAATTCCATATGCTGTACTTTATGATTTGACTCCCGACTGGCTACTGCTCTTCTCTTTGACGGCTAGGGGCAGCCTATCAGATCGCGGGGGTGAGGTAACCTCATTACTACAGGGGTTATGTGGCTGCACACCATTCGGGCAAGATAATGTGCGAAGGAATGGCATGGTTTAACGGTATGATGATTTCATCCTACGAAGATTGCTGTCCACGATCCTTTTTTCATTGCATGCTCTGTGATCCTTTCCAAAAATTGGCATTGATCATCCTCTTTGCGTCGCAAATACCACAAGCAGTTGCTGTTCCATTTCTGAGTAGAATCATGGGCGGAAAGACGGTCCGAAGCGAACCTCACAAGCTGACAGTTTCCACTGCTGCTCGTAAAATCTTGGAAAACGCAGGATGGTTGAATTACTTCAACCGCCTGCAAGAATCAAACGAAGCAGTAGCATTAGAATTCCTGCAGAATTTGCAGGAAAACCACTCCGTAGTAAGAGGAAAGCGGATAGTGATTACGGAGGACATCATTGCAGAAGTCTCAGGATTACCAGCTGCTGGACCCATATGGATGCTGAAGAAGGAAAGGTTGCAAAAATCTATGGAAATGTTCCAGGATGAAGGCCAAAGCTTGACAGTCAAAGGGAAAGGAGTTCTGCCGGCAACACTTGGGGAACCCTGGACCGAGCTGGTGAAGACAGTGCAAAGTTACATCACCTGCGAAGGAAGAAAAGACGTGGTAAGGCCTCGTCACTTAAAACTTTTGGCTGTTTTAAAAGGAAAATGCTCTGTGAATCTCCCTGTACTTTTAAATTTGCTGTTACATGACGCGGCCCGAAGCCTGAAGAAGGCCCAGCATATAGATGCAGTTGTCAGCCACCATGGACTGATTTGGTTGATAGTGAGCCAGAGTCTCACCCAACAGTAGAGCACTTGGGAGGAATTGATTGAAATAGTCGAGGGGGGATTGGCTGTATAACCCTCGAAACTTGAACAGTCCTCCAGTACGCCGGAACGTTCAGAAAGACGCAAGGAGCCAGTATCAAAAAGACATGCTGCTTCAAAATGGAAACAACCTTCGGTACACTAGAACAACAAGAAGAACCCAAAGAACTTGCTAGCACACCCAACCAACATGAAAGACCAAGGAAGTCAGCTCAGTTGGCTCGGATACGAGGAAGGCTAGAAAGGATTCAGGGAACCATGGCCCAACCAATTGAAATTGTGGACGAACCTCCAGAACTGGAAGGAGGACTCTCCGAAGGAAATGCCGAGCAATCAGAGGCCGAGACTAACCAGCCGGAAAGAGAAATTGAAAAGGGAGATGAAATCTCCGAGGAAGAAATGGCCACCAAACAGAGCAACCAAGGAGATGAACACTGGGAGGGAGAAGAGGCCACCGAGCAGGGCAATGAGGAAGAAGAAATTGCACAACCAGGGGATAGCCCAGTGCAGGACCCTCCAGGTGAGGAGGAATTGGCAACAGTACTGGCCAATATGGGAGAATATGGCCAGCCCTCCAGCACAGGAGGTGTCCCTGACGGTCCCCCAGAAGAAGAATTACCCGAGGAAATGCATGCAGAAGAGGCAGAGGAAGAAAACCTGCCTGGATATGGTAATGAAATAGAGGACAAAAATCAGGGACAATCTATCCCCAAGGCTCCGGAAGATATCCCAGATGAAGAAGGAACGAGCTTAAGGGCCAAACCCTCTGCTGAGGCAAAAGAAATTAAAAAGTTAAGAAAGAAACAGCAGAGGTTGCTGGGCACCATAGCCAGACTCCGGCAGCAAATTCGAATGTTGAAAGCCAGTCTGAGAATACAGAAGACCGTAAGGAAAAGGAGGAGGACCACGGCAGCAAGAACCCCGAGGACAAGAACCCGTTTTGCTGGTCGAAACCCCATCAGGAGACCTACTGCCGAGGAACAATCTGTTGTTCCAAATAATAACGAGGAACAAGGTGCTGTTCCAAATGACATGGAGGAACAAACTGTTGTTCCAAATAGTAGGGAGAGGTAGACTGCTATTCCATCTGGCCCTGAAGAACGAATGGACATACCAATGGAACAGTAAGAGGCTCCGATGGCAGAAGGACCACAACAACCCTTTATTCGCGTTAAGAAAGAAACAGAAAGCAAAGAGGTCCAAACAGAAGCGCCACCCTCGAGCGTAATTCGGGTCCTAAACTCCAAGCAACGTAATAGAAAGGTTCAGGTTAAACTTCTAGCCTCTACGGCTTTGTGGAAAAAGGACCCAAAAACCAGAACCTTGCATAAAATGATGAAGGAAGCTCAGCAAGAAGCTGAGCAGTTGCGAGAACAGACAGTCCCCAAGGAGAGATACGAAGAGCTCCAACAGCAACTTCGAGACCTCAGTCAGTCTGAGAGCCAGGCCTTTGAAGGATGGCAGAAGGAGCAGGAAAAGGTTGCTAAGGTAACTCGTCGATTAGATAGTGTTGTTAAGCAGATGGACACCGTGTGTTCCTTATATACTAATGTTTTGACTTGTAGGGCCCCTGCTAAAAATTATGCTTTATTTTTGCTTGAACGATATCTGAGATTAAAAATAAAAGCTGTTAGGGTAGGAGAACCTATCCACATCAACACTGTTAATGACTTTATAGACTGTTGCAAGCACTATGGAGTTAAAGTTCAAAGGTTATTATGCGAGCTTTACCTGCACAATCTTGTTCTAGACTAGGAAACTGATTTAAATCCTGGCCCTTTTGTTGGCGATATACAACTCCAAGCCTTTATCTCATTTGGGGTTAATCAGTTGAAGTGGCTCAAAGCTTACAACACCTTCCAGAGACAAGAGAATAGCTTAGATTTATGTGTACGAGCTAAACCTAGAGACCCAGTGATGCTATGGAGAGAGCATAGGAGTCTTATGAGGATCCCAGGTGTCATTGAGATATTAGGTCCCATGCATGAAGACTTGATCCGAAATAGTCTGGAATACTTCTTGACTATTAAAGACCTGGCCATCGATGCTGCAAAATTTCGATACCGGACCTCTAACCCAAACATCCAGCTCATGGAACCCTTCAAATATGAGAATTTCGAGCTGGTTGCAAGCCGATTGAGTCTCTATGGGGAACGAATTCTGCGAGCAGGGCCATCCTGGTTGGGGTATCGATTTCGCAGTCCAATTATTTGGCACCCTGCACCCGAATATCAGGCCTTATATGCGATGCCTGTAGATCAAATAGATCAGTTCTTTGACCATCTAGTTGCTCATCATGGTTGTCGACCTCCTCGCGAGATCCCTTCTCCGGCCTATTCTCTCACTGCTTTGCATGTCAACTATAACGTTTTCATGAGGCCATGAAACAAGGTAAGCAGGGGGGTGTGTGGAGCACTTGGAAGGTATGCTTTTGACAAGCAATCTAGTGCTTTTTCAATAATAATTCTAACTTTTTCTGTATTATGAGTTCAGAGAAGATAAAGGATTTTGATAAAATGTGTGAAAATAGACAAAGGAAGCTCAAGTGCTGATAATTGACGTTTTCTATGCAGGAAGACGTGGAAACAGGGGATTGTTGATCAAAAGCAAGGAGCAAAGGGAAAATAACTGTTGTCCCTCTAGTAGGGCACCGGATGTGGATGAGATCAAGCAAAATTAGAGCCGAATAACCCAGGGAAAGAATGCGGGATACCGGGTCAGAGAGCGCAAGAAGGAAAAGAGAAGAGTTCAACGATTAGTGAATCCCTCAGGATCACAGATCCTGAGGGATCGCTGTTTTAACTTATCTTTTTGATTGTCTAGATACCTCCGTCATCTCTGTTATATAAAGGCACCACGCCATTGAGCAAATGGGACGATTGTTTTATGATTCTAAGTTTCAAAAGAAACTGTGATCATTGAGCCTCGCTGAAGACCTGACTTTGTATACTTTTTTTTATGCGATTAATATAGAAGACTTGGTGTTCATTTCGTCTCTGCATCTGGAGTAACTTAAGGCAGTGTACCCTTGGCAGCTAAGGGCCTGGCTCCGAAGGACACTTGCTTTTTTATTATTATATGGTGATTTGTGCGTGGCTTGTTTATTTCTGTTATTTAAGTAATCTGATACATCTTTTATGTGATATACTATGCTCCATTATAATTGATATGTGAATGATTTCTTTATCTCATGTCTCTGCACTGTACAATTGGATCTATTTGAATTGCACCTCTCGGTTATCTCTGTAATAGAATGTTGGCATGAAGGTTATCGTTATTAGATCCATGTGAAATAGTATTTGTGAGACTTGCAAGCAATATTACTTCGTCCAGAAGCGTAGTCATATCATTTATTATTCTCAGATTGCTATAGTAGGATAGAACATCTACATATGGATGAGAAATTTTGTTTCATAATTTATTGAGGATTGATGTTCCATTCGATTACTGTTGTTCCATTTTATTACTGTTGTTCCATTTTATTACTGCTGTTCCATTTTACCGCTGTTCCATTTATTGTTGTTTCATTTCCAGACTGCTGTTCCATTTTACTTTCCACCGTTTTATTTACCTGCCTTTGTTGTTTATGGTGTGAGAGAAGGCCTAAGGCTGTAGTGAGCCCCAGCAAGACACTGCTTAGCTCCCAGACCTATAAGTCCATGCTCTAATTTCCTTGCTCCATCAGTTTCTAAAGGGATGGGTTATTGCTTCCGTACCCTTGACTGATCAACTTCCTTGTGTGATTCTATCTTTTGGGTTAGTTTAGTTACAACTTAGCATTTGTTCCCTTTCGAATCATTAGAACACTATACTACTGAGCATTACTCGGACAAATAGCCTCGGATTGAGCTACTCCTTGCAATAACAAATCGTTCCCGGATTGACTTATTAATGTGGGATAATTAGTGGTGTGAGAGACCCTAGTAAAACTTCTCATGCCAGTCCTGTAATAAGGATATCTCATCGATAGGTTCATCTTTTAGGGAGCTTTCCCCATTTGAAACTTTTCTCTGAAGCCTTTTGTTATGCAAGCTAGAAATAAAAAACCTAGGAGTTTAAAGGGTTAAGAGCCTAGAAACTAAGAAAATAAATGGTCACTTTTCACTTTCATGCAAAAAGGTTTGCATGCTCCCAGGTATAATGAAATAGAGCTTCTAGGTTACCATACAGAAGTTCTTGCATTAGCAACATTATTTCATCCACATTTTCAGACAAAACACTTCCTTGGCTTTGTCAGGAATAGACATAACTTTTGATGGAGAAATCCTTTTCTAGTCTACTTCCATTTTCCTAAACGGACAAGGGAGTCAGACTAGTCATATATCCTATGCCGAAACATACCTTATATCTGGGGTTTTCCTGCCGAAGCAGACTAGTGCGCATGCCCCGTGGGTTTAGTCACATTCATCGAATCACTCACACTCATCAGGTGGATGGACTAGAGGTTGATGAGACATTCCTTGTGCAAAAAGACCAGTTAGGGATGGTATTTGACTATTAGCTTTGATTGAACTAGGGAATGAAGGCTGGTCTACGAGCTAGACCACTCTGCCTTCATGCAAGAAACACATCACTTGAAAGAGTGAGGAAACAATAGCTCCCATGTTATAAATGTAGTCATGCCCAAGAAGTAGATTGTAATCTAATGGCCCTAGGAATACCATCACATTCAGATAAATGATTTTCCTTCTCAAAGTAATAGGCACATTTGGAAGGATCCCTAATGATCAACTGGTTCCTTTGTTGAAGCCTGACAGATTTCGAATCTCAGGTGGAAGCGATGGTGAACCAAGCACTTTCCATGTAGTGGAGGAAAGGATACTCACGGAAGCCCCTTCATCTATGATAGTACCAACCATGACCATTTTGTAAGCGTGTACTATGATTGAGAATGGTACATTAAATGGTAGGTGGGGTCTCCCTAGTAGATTCCAATTGAAGGAAATGACTAGATTGCTTGGAGGAGGGACTGAAAAAACGGCTAGATGAATCTCTAATGAACTTCCTTCCTGCGGTAAAGGAATGGGTAGATTACCCCCAGGTTCATCAAAATCTGTGTTAACAAAAAGAATTTGAATGGCGTCATTCTCATTCTCTTTGTAGACTATATAATCTGAAGATGGTCCCTCTGAAGACAAGATTGGGTCGATTTCCATCTCAACTTGTTGACATTGGTCTGGTGTGGACTCAGAAGGTTTATCTTCAATGCTATATGCTTCAACCCACAACAGAGGTGTGTTAGCTGGATTTTCAACTAGCGATGGACTAGGGAAGAGTTTCGTGTATCTAGGAGGAAGTCGTTGTGGTGAAGCATGACAGTTATCCAAGACTCTTTTAGCTTCGTCTAAGAAGGGACAACAGTGGAGGTCATGATCACCTTCACATAGCCTACAAGGAAATTTAGATCTTCCTTTCTGTCCATTGACTTCATTTTCACTAGTTGACAGTGTACTTTCAACATGATTATTAGAGGTTGAGGACACCGGATTGTGCAAGTGGGAAGGCCAGTCCCTTAAGATCCATGGGATGTAAGGACAATCTTGATGAGAATGGCCTCCTTTTCAAATGACACATGGAGATTTAGGTTTGGATGGTGCAGTGTGTGGATTTTTGTCAGGCGATGCATGGTTGCCCCCTTTTGCTATTGGCTTCTTCTTCTTATTCCACTTCCCTTTCTTCTTCTTCTCAGTTACTTGGTTTTTACTTTTATTGGCTTCACCAAGTGAAGAGGAAGGAGGAGAGGTAGAAACAAACAGAGTAGAAGGTTGGGGGGTAACTCTAGTATCATCTGTTTGCTGATTTGATTGCTCAGGAATCACGGTGTTTTGAACAACAGAGGTCAAGAAAAGCCATATTGGAAGGCCAATTGTAAGTCTTGGAAGGGAAAATGTAGCCATATGAGGTGCACCAACATCTCCTCAAGAGGAGAAGGGACTAAGATTCCCCCCAAGGGAAATCCTTAATTAGTTGACTCCATTTTCTCAACCTAAGACCAACAAGGGAACAATGATGTTATTCCAATTAAAATAAATTTTATGATGCTTTGACACAACTTTCTTTTTCAAGTTTTAAGAGTCGAGAAAAAGCTAAAGATGACTCTAGTCGCCTTAAATTTTTAATGAGCCTGAAGTGATAAGTGCTGAGATGGACCTTTTCTTTTAAGGAGTCTAAAAAGGAACAAAAGTGACTACTCTAGAAATCTAGATAGAGGGATTACCAAACCAATCGCAAAACTACAGAATACTTTTTAAGGTATGATATTCAATCTTCTCGAATGTTGTGTTCAGTGCATTGTGATCAATAGGGCAGCAAACATGACTTCCTAAGGATAAAGGGTATAGCCTATTGTGGTCTCCCAACATATACTCGACGGTACGTGGGAGCACAAGTCTGTACAAGCACTTGTCGTATCAAAGAGGAGGAATCACCCAACCTAGGATGAAAACAATAGTTACTAGGCTTTACAACTCCGGAATACATCTCTAGCCTAGACTTCTAGATGTTGTGCATTAGGTTACAAAGCGTTTTTATGTTCATTGAAGTTTATTTTAGAGTTCATGTTTCTTAAGAAGTTTTATTTTAAGGTTCACCGCATGATGTAGATATACAATTCCTAAATATGCAATCTAAGACGATAAACAGTCGTTTACTTTCCTTTTGCAATGAAAATCCTAGCTACTAAGGAAAGAGAAGTAAAATTCTTTCAACATAGAGTAGAGAGCACACACTAAGATGCACTGTCCTAAATCAATTTCCGCATGCAGTCTAAATGAAAATGCACATGCATGTATTTGTTTTTTCAGTTTCCTTAATGTGAGAATGACAAAAATAAAGCTAAGTATATATCTGAACTATCTTTTCTCAAAGTGACACTTTAGCAATTTCTTGTTCAAAAACAAAAGGAAGATTTAGACGACACTTTCAATTTAGACTTGAAAACTACTTTCCACACTTCAAAGAATTGATTATCTAAATCAAATACAATAGCAAAAGTGTAATCAACTAACTAAAAGAGGAACATTGTACGACACTCTTTTCTTTGACTGAAAACAACACTTGCAGCACTTTCGAATCAAAAGATGACAGTTTGATTAAGCTACTGTTTGCAAAGGAGAACTGTAAATGATGAAAACTACATAAAAAACATTAACAATTCTTTATCAGTGGAGGCTGAATAATGGAAAGGAAGAGAGTTTCAATAGTGATATACTGATCATAGACAACAAAACTACTGGATAAAGCCGAAGACAATGAAGAAAAAACCAAAATATGGAGGCAGAAACAATCTCACTCAATCATTGCACCTGTAACACAGGGAAACAGGGATGCATCTCATCTGCAGCACACAGGAGGTGTGATGCATCCAAACTTCCAACGAGAGACAATGCGATGGTCCAGGGATGAGACTGAGCTTGGTTTTTTCTCACAATTTGTAGCTTAGTTCAACGATTTAGGCTGAGCTAATGATAGACAGTAAACACAAAGTATAGGGGCTGATCTAATGAGGTTACTTGTGCTACCACCAAGGCACTTAGGATGTTTGCAAGTTAGTTTTTTGGTTCATAAACAAACCTGGAGATGGACTGAAGCAACACTGATCTACTTTGCACTTGCATAGAAAATGCAGTTTGAAGACTAACTGGCTTAACTTCAAGCTCCAACTGTAGTTTATAAAGCAAACAAATAGAAACAAACAAACAAACTATTCACTCCCCAGTGGAGTTGCCATTTTGTTATCGGGAAAACTAGTGTCCATTCAGAGCTGCTAGTCCCACTAGGATGGGTAGCTATCTTAGAATCAAGCAATTTAAAGTCACTTGTGTTTTCCTTTATGAGAGATAGATGAGAGAGAAGCAGAGAGTACCAACCTTAGTCTTTCACATGGCTCCTTGCTTGGTTCTTCTCTCCCTTGATAGAGCTTTCGCCACTCTTTCCACACTTGTCCCACTTCAAAGAACACCTGTAGAGTCAAAGCAGCAAAATACCATCAAAGCATAGAGATCTATAACCATAAACAATATAGGATCAAATGTATATTAACCATACAAATGCATACACAAATACAAGATTTAGAGATATACAAGTATATGGAGGAAAATTCAAATAGCTTTATTGATAGAAGTAGTAGAAGAGAGGATTACAACCAAACTGTTTGATCCAGCACGATCCTCCTAGCATGAAATCCCTCTTCACCTCATGAAAAGCTATATCACCCAACAATACAATGTTTCACAGAGAAACCAAAAACACTTCCTTACAAAATACAAAATTCCAGCCCCTGGATCTCTTGGATGAGGGATCTATATATAGATATTTGCAGGTGGGTGACTCAGCTTCTATGATTTTGATTAGTGTCATGTCTCTGATAGTTCTTGGTTCCACTTGGATATTTCATGATCTCTTACTCATCCCTCGGCGAATTTAGAGAGGCAAGTGTCAAATGCGCAGTTTCTAGAAGATTCTTTGGGTTTCCACCTAGCCAACTACCTCTACCATTTGTCTTCTCTCACTCCTCGCACCCTACAAAAGGGATTTTCATTATGCATCACACTTTCTACATGTAGCAGGTGAGATGCATCACACCCTTAGCACTGAGTAGTCTATATGGTCCAGTTTTGACCAGTTCTGAGTAGTTTTTCAGGGAGAAATTCTGGGAAATGATGTAGTCGATTGGCCTTGTTCCTTTAGGGTATGAAACAACACTTTGAGGGGCTTATAAGCCCTTGGTTTATGGAAATATGATATTGGGGTTGCAGTGCCCAAATATGTCTATAACACTTGGGAATTATTAAAATACAAAAACGATCAGCACTGGATCCAAACAGATCTAATGCAAATCAGTACAAAAGAGAAGTATAGTGTCATAAATATATATGCCCCAAATCATTACAAGGAAAAAGAGCAATGTTGGGACACCTTAAAACAGGCACTAAAAGAAGTGCAAGATGGGAAAATAATACGAGGAGGAGATTTAAATTTGGTAAGATGCATAGAAGAAAATTTTGGAGGAACATATCACATAGACCCATCTAGGGATACTCTAGAAGAATTAAAGGAACAACACAACTTGATAGATATAACACCAAACAATGGGATATACACTTGCAGTGATAAAAGAGTGGGAAAAAGTAACATAAAAGAAAGGCTAGATAGAATTCTGATACAAGAAAATATAGCAGCAGTTCACAACTCCATAAAATAAAAAATTTTACATACCATGGCATCTGATCATAAACCAGTGATAATAGTCATGGGAAAAATGGAAAATCGGGGTTAGCTCCCATTTAGATGCAACCCATTTTGGGATAGCAACAGAAAAATTAGTGACTTAGTCAAGGAAGCCTGGGAGGCAAGAGTAATAGGATCACCACACTATATTTGGGAAACAAAATTAAAAATTGCAAGAAACAAATTAATGGAATGGGCAAGAGTAAATAAATTAAAAAATAAAAAATAAAAAGAGAAAAGAGTTACAACAGAAAATGGACAACATGCAAACTTAAAAAGAAAACAAAAAATAAACCAACCAATATTATCTAAGACAGAAGGAAATATTTTAGGAAATACATAGGGAAAATAGGAAATAAGAAGAGGAGGCAAGATTGAAATGAAGAAGTTTGTGGCTCAAGGTAGGGGGCAAAGAGACATCATTTTTCGATAACACAATGAATATAAGAAGAGCAAGAAACCAAATAGAAACAATTCAAGTTGAAAGCCAAGAGGTCAAAGGAACAGAGGAACTAAAAAAAGTAACCTGTTAGCACTTTAAAAACCTACTTTCAGCCAACGAAGAAATGGTTGAAAGTGAAGACTTCCTAAAGCACACAAAAAGAAAAAAAAAAAAAAAAAAAAAAATTCAGCA
The DNA here is from genome assembly GCA_000404065.3 of Pinus taeda. NCBI lineage: Eukaryota > Viridiplantae > Streptophyta > Pinopsida > Pinales > Pinaceae > Pinus > Pinus taeda. The sequence continues at coordinate 29,179 of APFE030204602.1, forward strand.
ATGTGCAAGGATCCCACAGAAGAAGAGGTAGTGATGACCATATGGAGCCTGCATCTAAACAAAGCCCCAGGGCTAGATGGCTTCACAATAGCATTCTATAGATTTCATTGGTATACCATCAGAAAGGATTTCTTAAGAATGGTGAAGAATGCTTTCAAAAAAAAAAGGAGGCAACACCAAATCCTCCTATCTTGCTCTTATCCCAAAAGAAGCAAACCCCTCAACTTTCAACAAGTTTCACCCTATCTCTCTCTACAATTCATTGTAGAAGATAATAACAAAAATAATTGCAAATAGAATCAAGGAAGTACTTCTAATAATCATATCTGAAAAATCGAGGAGGATTCATGCCCAACAGGAAAATCATAGATAATGTAATTATTGTACAGGAAGTGGTTCACTCCAGTATTCTAAAGCAAGAGAAAGGCCTCATAATCAAACTAGATATGGAAAATGCATTTGATAGGGTCAGTCATCCATATCTAATGGTTGTCCTCCGAAAACTTGGATTCTCAAGAGAAATAGTGGAAGTCATACAGGCATGCATCTCAACTCCATGGATTTCCCCCCTCATAAATGGAAGGCCTAGTGATTTCCTTAAAAGCACAAGAGGCCTTAGGTAAGGTTGTCCTCTCTCCGCCTTCCTATACATTAGAATGGTGGAAACATTAAGCAGGGTTCTAGAAAATCAAAGAAAGGAAAGAAATATCATAGGGATCATAATAGAAAAAAGGAGTAAAAACAATAAATTACTCACTCTTTGTTGATGACACACTGCTGCTGGGAGGGACATCAACAATAATAACAAGGAGGTTCAAAAAAGTTTTGGATGACTTTTTACAGGTTTCAAGTTGGCAATTAAACAATACAAAATGTAGGATATATGGATGGAATACCCGTCCTAGAACTATGCAAAGGATATCACAAATCTGAGACATCCCTATACAAGAAAAATGGACACACTTATTTTATTTGGGACTTCCAATCTCAAAAGAGAACATGAGAACAGAAATATGGACTAAACAAATTGAAAAAATGAAAAACAAAATACAAATCTGGGGTATGATGTGGTTGAATATGGCAGGAAGGGTAATTCTAATCAAAGCACTCCTTGCAGCACTACCTATCTATCAATATGCCATAATGATGGCCCCAACAAGTGCCCACAAACAAATGGAACTTATCTTATGAAACTTTCTGTGGCAAGGGGGGAAGCAAGAAAACAAAAACTTTCGCCTGGTCAAGTGGGAGAAATTAGCACTACCTTATGAACAAGGAGGCCTATCAATACAGATACCTGGGCTCATGAATGCAACACTGGAAATGAAAATAGTATGGACACTAATTACAGGAAAAGAGAGTTGGTGGAAAAAGCCTCTTATAACAAAATATATGGATGGCACTAGGAAAAGATTTCTCAATGGAAATATCCCAATAAGACCATGTACCCAAGTATGGAAGTTGGTTAAGAAAACAATTCCATTAATGAGTAGATATATTTCTAAAGTCCCAGGCAATGGAAAAACAATTTCAATTTGGGAGGATAGAATCATGGGAAAAGAACAATTACAGACTCATCCAGAAACTGAAGACATATGAGAGTTGATGAAAGATAAAGGCTTCAACACCTTACACTTTATATCTCTTTGGAATCAAAAGGAGTGGCAAGATTGGAAAAGCTTAGCAATGCTTACAGATCTGGAAGGGCATTGGAGCAAAATCAGGTAGCTCTTAAAAGGGGTAGCGCCAATCCACTTTGATGAGGAAGATGCTTATCTTTGGAACCCAAGCGGTGGACATTGCACAATTAGGACTGGATATAAAATCCTTCTGGAACAACCAAATCAACAAGACTGGCATTCTTGGAATATAAATTGGAAATTAGAAAGTCTCCCTAAGATCAAAATGTACATTTGGACTCTACTAAAAGGGAGAATATTGACCAGTAACAACCTAAAAAAAGGGCTTTCAAGGCCCAACATGATGCCCATTATGCATGCAGGCTGAAGAAAATATTCAACGTTTATTCCAAGAATGCACCTTTGCTAAAGAATGTTGGCAACAACTGATAAGTCCTATGGAAATAAGAATAAATTTTGATTAGCCCTTGCCAGATTTTCTTCAAACCCTTGAGAAGGCCCATCCATACACAACAAAGAAGAAAGTCACAATTCAGAGAATTAAGAAGTGCATCCCAGTAGTTCTATGTTGGAAAATTTGGTTGACACGAAATAAGTGCATATTCAAAAATTAAATTCCAAGGATAGGGAAGACCCTCTAAAAAATGTGGGGTTTAACTTTTGAAATCCTCAATGTCAAAGGAAGAGCACCAACAGATTGTAACACTCTTCAGTAGGAAGAGCGAGATTGGCTCACCAAAGCCATAATAAACAATAATGGACAAAAAGGAAACAGGAAGATAAACTCAGGAAATATTTGGAAAATAAGAATGAGTTAAGAGGAACTAACAAATTGGAGGAAAAATCAGAACACATACTATCTATACTTTGATGGGCCCTCAAAGCATAACACGGGAAAGGTAGGGGTAGGGGGAATAATCCTAGATCCTAACGGGAAAGAAAATGTCACATATGAATGGGGATTGGGACAAATCTTAAATAATAAGACAGAAGCATACAACTTGATGATGGGAACAAGATTAATAAAAAAAAAAGAGAAATTCAAGATCCTATCATAATAGGTGACTCAACCATAATAGTAGAAGCAATGGCAAGAAACAAGAACCGAAGCAACGAGTTCATGAACAGAATTCTTAGAAGAATATGGAAGAACTTGGAAGGCTCTGGCAATGTAATCTTCAGACATGTCTTGAGAATTCACAATCAAAAGGTAGATTATTTTTCAAACCAGGTAGTGGAAAAAAATGAAGGGCATGTTCGTGAAAACCAAGAATAATATCATAACTATGTTCCTTAATGAGAAACAAAAAGCACAAGTAAAAACATCACCAAAATCAAGGAAAAACCACAAGGATAAAAGCAATAAATCAAAAAACAATAGTCAAAAAGCAACAAAGGACTCATCACTGCAGTAATTGGCCAAGAAGTCATGGAAATGCATAAGAAAATCAATGAAGCTTTAGTATCTAGCATGAGAAACAATAGGAAGGAAGATTGCAACCGTGGTCACAAGAACCATGTTGCAAAGTATTTCATCAAAGGCAACGATCGGGCGACATTAAAGCACTATAAAAATAGAGGGTGCAATCATTGCAGAAGCAATATTAGTGAAGAAATCTTCACCTTCCAGGTCAGTATAGTGCTTCTTTGGCTTCAAAACCCCTTCTTACCTTATATAATAGCCCTCAGTGTTACCTCTACTAACCGAGCAGACTTTATATTAAGTGCCCTCCCCTATTCTTACTCAGCTCATTCACCCCATATCTCCCCATCCCCTCCACTCCCTCCACTGAATGCCCCATTGCAGCATAAAGCCTCTGTTATGTCCAAATTTTGGTCCTCTCTCTAGGACCTCATACAATGGAAATTCATGACTGAGTGCTTAATTCAGACTTGAAATAAGCTTTCACTCACTCCTATATATATTGCCAGGTCCGCCCCCCCAAGCCTTCACTGCATCACTTTTCTCTCCTCTCTCCTCTCTCTGATCAAAGCTGGATCATTGATCTGGCACCTAATCTGATGATTGGTGATCAACCTACCCATCCAAACTTGTGCCACATTCTCCCATCGTTGATCTTCCCCCATCTGATTTGACGATTCTCATCGATATCATGCTGACAATGTGCTCAGGTATTACTCGCCTAAAGAGTCATTTTCTCTCTCTCCTCTGCTCCTATGTGTCACCTGGTCAATGGAATCAGACGTCCTCCCCTTTTTACCACTCACGATTTCTTATCCGCCTGAAATACCACCTTCGCCTTTAAACCTGCCTTTCTCATTGATTATCTTTCGGACTTTTTTGCACTCGATGTCTGTTGATTTGATTCATCGATGACAGTGACAGTTCCTCCAGATTAGAGCACCTCTGGATAATCTCTACTATCCATCCCATGATTTTGAACTTTGCAACTTAATCTGTGTAGTTATTGAACTAAAAACCCTGTTCATCAATTCCAATGGCCCCTGTGCCCAACAAAAGGAAAGCAGTCAACAATACAAGAAGAAAAAGCACCTAAGGCATTACGAATCCAAGCAAGCATAGCAAACAAGGAGCAGAATGCAAAGCCAAATGAAGAACAAGCAATCAACTCAAATGGAACCACAGTGGCACATTACAAAATTAGCAGCACAAGTATTGAAGGAGAGAACTCGATCAAATATGCAAAGAAGAAACAACCAAATCAGGAGCAAACAGTGTACAAGCCATGAAAATTTGTCAGAGAACCCATGGCATGTAAATTTCTCTTTCTAATAGGTCAGTTTGTTAGGCAGTACACTAGAATACCCATAAAAATACATGAAGTCTTGAACACTAACCCAGGGGAGGAGACTTCGTTCCTATCTCCTAGCTTAGATGTTTATCTTTTTGCAATTGTTTGTAATAGGAGCTTGCTCCAACAAAGCTTTGATAATATATCAACTACCTGACCTTGTTAAAAGGAAAAAAGAAAAAAGAAAAAAGTGAAAAATTACATAGCATGGAAAGGAGGCACCCTTGTTACAATATTTACTACAATAAAAGAAGAAATTAAAATATTTATAAAAAATACAGTAAAGATAAAATATGAGAAATAGAAGTTAAATTTAAACAATATTTTGAAACATAAACACAAATTCTAGAAACCATTGAAGGGAGATTTAACCAACAATAATTGTTTTTTATTTTTATTGCATTTTCTCATCATCTACATTTATGTAGTTTTTTTTTTCTATTTCATTTTCTCATCGTGTACATTCATGGAGGGTGGGATATGCATGAAAATGGGAATGTGATGCACATTCATTTTAAAATGATATATAGTGAGAAAGAAGATTGTATCTTGCACAATAGTCACTAGGTTAATACCAACTTTAATGGTAAAGCGATAAAACAAATGAAACAAAATATATTAACCTTTGATCAGCTATAAAGTAATGGAGCTCCTGAGTCATGTTCAAGGAAACACATGACAGACGAAAATTGCAAACCAGTGATGACATCACACAAGCTAGTTGCATGAAGAGAAAAATTGGGAATTAGAAAATGAAACCTTACTATTAGTCATCCTCACTCACAAATGTGCAACATTTGTGTAAGCAAAAGAGCGAATTCTGGTTCATTGTTTTTTCTTGCTTCTTGTAGATCTCTTAAAGTAAGTGAACAACTTTTACCCTCATTGAATGACCATCTGAATGGTGTTGGATTGTTGCATTTCCTACATCCATTTGACAAATGTCTCATGCTTAATCCAAAGCTTGTATAAGAATTTATTATTTGATACATAATTACTTGCCCTAACTGCATTTCTTAAATAAAATGCATATTACACACACACACACACACACAAACACACACACACACACACACACACATAGATGCACACATGCACACACGTACACACACAGACACACACACACATTAAAAACTATGTTCTCCTCTTACTCTCATTAAAAAATGGACTTCCACTTTGTGTGTAATATTAAAGACTCCATCACATGGAATGCAATGTTGCAAGCCAAATGTTATATGTCTGAATTAGTTTTAGTCATTGTCATTGTCATGTTCATGATGAAAATAAAATTTCAAATTTCTAGACAACATTTCTTCTCACTCTTGAATGCCTTTCCCGTCTGGGTTGTTGTTGTAACCTTCAAAATTGGTTGGATGCATTTATTAAAGTGAATCTTGAGCATAAACCTACTTGCAAACTTATAACTACCATTAGCATAATCAGAATGCTATTGTACTCTAATAAATGGTATTACATTTTGTCCAACACATTGAAATCACCTTTTCTAAAAATTCAGTAAAGGAACAATTATTTTAGTTATGAACTAGTTATGCCAACATCATGTTCAAAAATTCATGGTGATGATAGTAAATGGGGATGTCATTCCCTAATTTGTTTTTGGAACAATAAACTCAATGTGGATTTTCCTAAGGAGAACAAATATGTTATTTTCTTCAATGTAAGAGAAAAATAAGAATCATTCAAGAAGCTTACAAATCCATATCCCCTTTTTTTTCAGTCCACTTTTTCTTTTTACAACTACACATGACAAAAAAACATATATTTAGAACACTTTGCTAAGAACCTCATCATTGACATCATTTGTTTCTCCTATGTCATTATGGTTTTTGGATTCACTTTTTTTAACTACTCTGTTTCATTGGTTCATATTTATATAAGGATACATCCATAAATTAGATTCACTTCATCCCACTATAATATGATGAGCCTTCCATAAAACATTTTAATATAACATAGTGTAGAAAAATTATTATATGTGTGTATATATACCTCATTTTAATACCCCATGTCTCTCTTACGTGTGTGTGTGTGTGTGTGTGCGTGCGTGTGTAGATTGAATGGATTTTAGAACTCATATACATAAGGGTAATTCTCTCCTTCTATATAATGAATTATTTCTACTACTTCTTCTAACATGATTGCATCTCATATTCGTGGCCTTGAATGCCACATTCCACTCTCCTACAAGTTTGGGAGTTGAGCTGGACACAGACGAAATGAGTTTGGTTGTGATGATGCCAGATGAAGAGGATTTCACCATGTTTTGATAGGTTGAAAAAATACTCCAAATTCAATCACATATTGATTCTCATCGATTGCAAATCAATGCTCAAGTAATACATTGTAGAGGGTGTTTTTTTTCTTCTCCAACATATTTTCCTTTCTTCATAGATTATATAATTGTTGGGAATTAACTTGATTCTTTCTAATCTGATGCTAGGGTTACCCCAGCTTTCACCCACAGTATGCATATACAATGCATAAACACATCAGTCCCAGGTATTTAACTCTTTAAGGAGTCAAATCTTCAACCATCCATGGTTTAGGTCCCTTCCTTAACTCTTCAAAATAACATTCATTCCCAGTTTAACACTAAACCATCCTTATCCTTCCTATGAAAACTCAATCACCCCTCAAGCCACTCACATAAGACTTTATTAAAGGCTTTCTTTCAAATCTTCCTATAAGGACTTATTAACCCTTCTATTGGGACCCGTTCATCACAATAAACCTTAGTTTAACCTTACAACTAATCAGATATATATGAAATTCCCCTTTAAGAATTGGTTAGACATATAATTAACCCACAAAACCTTTCATCGCTGTTATTTTCCATATAAAACCATTTACAAAGGAAAACATATGCAAACACACCTTTTTCCGCTTCAGTACAACCTCTGCAAAGATACCGAGGTTTCCTTTATCGCAATCAGGGATCGCTCCTTCACAGGCACACCACATATATTTATATCATCACCCCTTCCCCTCTAATATGCAACTATTGGAAGAATTTTAATAACAGTTAAGTCTTAAAATACTTGGGCAACACATCTATCATGTTTTCTTCATAAAACGGGGCCACAACCTTTTATCACAATTCATAGGATTACATGGGAAAACCCTGCTTCAAACACATGGTCAGACTTCAAATATTATTAGCCCATGTTCATAAGATTGTTGGGTCTACCAATTTAATGGATTTTGGATGTGTTACTCCTCTAACCTTCGATAAGTGATCACTTCGATCTCCGATCGCCGATTGGCACTATTGCTATCAGCGTATTGGATATCCACTGCCTCTACACTTGACCTCTGTGATTAGCGATCAGTGATTAGCTCATGACCGTCAATCCTGACTTTGATTTGATGTTCCTCATTCAATTGCGAAATCTTAATCACAACATCTCTTTGCCAGTTCCAATATCGTTTCAAAGATTTCACCGATGCGATTTAATTCTGGTCATTGATCTATGAGATCTAATGGCTACTGTGCATTAATACTTTACTCCTCTGCTACTCTGCTACTTATGCTTTTCCACCATTTTCAATGGTTTCTGTGGTTTTTTTTGGTTCTTCAAAGGTTCTTCCGCCTTCGCTGTTCCGTTGCGACTCCCTCTTGAGCTTGACTTCTGTGATTCTTAATCACTGATTTGGGACTTTACTTGATCTTTCGAATGGATTCAAAGATCCATTACGAACCTCTATCTCATTCTTCTCCTCTGTACTCTGCCTCGACTCTGCCTGCAACCTTTGTTACAAAACCTATGAGTTCACATAAAAATCAATCATAAAATACTTGATTCACACAATTGCACACTCAAAATCAAATTCCTCTGTATATAAACATCTAAATAGTTGATTACATAATGAGACTCTCTGTCTTGTGGCCTGTTGTGGGATAAACTCCCCTAGGGTCTTGGGTGGATACCCTAGCAGACTGGAGGTTATCTATACAAAGAAACACACATTCCATACAGCCATAATGCTACTATAAGCAAGCTCTACAATAGGGGGCGTACTTGAGGTCCTACGTTTGAGAAGAGCCTTCCAGGGTCCAAACCCTTCTTGGAGTTCCTTTTGCTCCTTTGACCTGCAAAACAATCAATTCAAGAAAGTACAACAATATATGGACTAAACATCACAAAGAAACCATCTTCATATTATAAGGAAAGGTAGTTAGTTATGCAATTAAACAATCGTTCACATATGAATCATAACATGAATATCATAAACATGAAGAAGATCTATATTCAGAACAAATACATGTGTTTCTTTAATTATAGACAAATAAAGTATAGAAAGGAATAATTTCACTTGATTCGTCCTTTTGCAGGCTCCAAGAGGAACCGTCTCCTGGATTCATCCAGTCTCAAGCCTTTAACAAACTCCTTGCATGACTTACTCCATGATATCTCAAGTAGTATGAAAACATCAACCACATAAGGAAACAAGGGTTTCTTGTAGAATGGGGGAAGTGCAGGAGGCACTAGGATACTTAGACCTGGTCAAGGAAATCTCAGCATAATAATCTTTCTCTCTCTTCTCTCCTCCCTTTGGCCTTCCCATTGAAGCCTTTTTATACTTCTCCCAAAGTAGTTTTTTAGTTGGGAATTCGTTGGGAACAGTTGGGCCACGGGCACTAACAGGTAATCAACAGGTAAAACTCATGATATCTGCCCGAAATTAAGGAGATTTATATTTTTTAAGTGTTTTAAGACATATACGCGGGTTGGGTATACACAAACCCGCATATACACGCATTTAGCTCAGGGAAATGTCACGTATAGGGAATAAAACATTGTTTTTTTAAATTTTGGACTAGGTCTGGAAGGAGGGGTTGCCCTAGGCCATGAGTGTAGCATCACAAACCAGAAGAGTGAGATTTGGAGCTATAACAGATGCCCCCTAATATATGAGGTCAAAACGGGTACAGGATGGCAGAAATGTATTAAGCAAGTTCATGGAAAGGAAATCTGTCGAAAACTATGAAGGACTGCACAAGAATTCATCCTGCCAAGCCATAAAAGGAGATCAGAAAGAAACATTGTCTGAGGTAGGCATACCCATGCTCAGAGAAAATATAGCATGTCTGCATATCAAGTACAAGTGGATCCACTAAGTATGCAAGTATAAATGACTGGAAAATACATAATGGATCATCTGATCATGATCGAACAAGTACATGTCTAAATGTCACATATAAGAATGTTAATGATGCTAAAGGATGAATTGGATCACTGATATCAAAGACTGATCCCAAAAAGTACCAAATGAAAATAATGGAATAAGATGGTACTACACTGCAAACTCAGGTGCCAGCGTATAAAATGTCGTCATGAATGACTGTAACATATAAGGAGAAGTGGTATCAACTAGCAGCAACAAGAGGAACTGTCAAGTGAACCAATGAATGCTGATACAACCCGAGGTCTTCACCGACCACCATGGTACATTTATACAACATGGGAATAAATGATCTGAAGTCGACCATGTGAGAAATCGTTTGATTACTGGTCATTGATATATACTGTTAACAAACGCGAGACTACTCACCAATAATGATAATGAGTGTCAAGGTACCCAGTACAATCCAACAAGTGTGAATATATGAGCTGGAGTCGAACACCTATAAGAATATATTGATCAGGAGACAATGATGGTTTCCCACTATCGATAGTGAAGGATCTACCACTAATGACTGCAAACCCCAAGGTACTGCAAAATGGACTCTAGATCTTTGCCACAGAGTAATGATTCAAAGTCGATAGGGAAAGATCCGCTAGAAGGAAGGCATTAAGGCATCCTCCATCAATCTACCACGAGTGTAACCCGTATGCTAATAATGTGGAAGGAAACGAATGAAAAATATGTAGTAACCCGACCAAAGTATGTTTCTGGCGTACACAAGATGTGGCTAGCGCACGACAGAAACCCTCTGAACCAACCAATAATGAAAGCTGACATAGAGGTGAGGTATCCACCAAAAAGTGTCAAATGGAAACCAAGGTACTGCACAAATCCCAATGTACGATAATGTAAGTTGATGTAGAACACAAGGGAAACCACTCAATTAAAGACCCATGATATTGATCGATGATGAGCAAAAGGTGACCTATTAATAATGAAAATAGGGCCACGATGCAGCTCTAGGCCTGTCCTCAGAGCAAGATGTCGTCGTCGATAAGGACAAGACCCACCAGCAAGAAGTCAATGGAGACCTTCTCAAACCGGCACGAGTAAAGGACCAATATAGCTGATGTGATGATAGACATAGTACTGACAACCAGGGATAGCTGACTAAAAAATAAGCCAAGAGACACCACAGAGAGGCTAACTCATGCTAACTTCCCTTGAACAAAAGCACGACTCAATGTGACTATGTGGTAGCATATGATGACTTTGTATAAGCTCGTTGCGCAGGAGGCACAAACGAACCCTCCATATGATTGGAAGAGATAACCAATCGGGGGAGAACTAATTTAATAACAAGGTTAAGGCATACCTAAGTCAAACTGAATCCCACCCAAATGGAGGAGACTTTGCTTTAAGTGCTTTGTTCAAGGGCGACACGACTGACTCTAGCTGCCAACAATAAATGAAGATATTGTCCCGTTCCCGCTCTTTTTGGAATATATAATTTGGTCTTTTTCTTTAAAGCTGGAAAAAGAATAAAATAATGCTATAGTACAGTGGAAAGAATGACTATCAGCGAAGCAGATGATCTAGTTCCTGGGATTGGAACATTCCTATGCTCAATGCAGGGAGGCGAAAACTGGTCAAACACACTCAAAGGTGTGTTCCTTCCACGGGTCCAGGTGTGTCAAGTTGCAGAAGTCAAAGGTATGCAAGTTTGATTTAACAGTCGTCATGGTCAAAAGTTGGCTTAAACACGAGTCCAAGTGAAGCCAGCTCAAGGCCAAAAGGTGTAAATAGTCAAAATGCAATGTAGTAGTACAACTCAACACAAAGGAGCCTCTAGGGTATAAGGCCAGAACGAAGCGAAGAAGCAAAGAGGAATGAGTCTTCATCGCATAAGTCATGGCGGGACTACAGAGGACTCCCAAGCCTACTCAAAACAAAGCAGCATGGGCAACAAATGTCAGTGAGGTGCTAACTACAATGCCCATGTAAAGGATGGCTCTACCATCGTGCCATGATTTAAAGGATCAGCGAGTGAAGATGGTTTATGAACCATAACATGATGGGATCGACCCTATGGCAAGTGTATCGATAGATGGAGGCAAGCATGCATAATGCAATGAAAAAATGGCTTCCCTAACCTACATGCGTGTGAGAAAACGATACCTGCCATGACGGGTTAGTAGTCATGGAACCATCTCGAAACTATCGAAAGCGTCCAAAATGTCCTTAAAATCAAACCATTCTCGACACTCCAAGCTCCCAAGTTAAAAGTTACATGACACCAAACAAAATCAAGTTTTGAAAAAATTTGACATTTTCAAAGCTTATAAAAAGATTTTTGGACTCACCATTTTCACCATTTGAGTTTGAGAGCAGAAAAGTGGAGCAAAAGGAGCAAACTTCCCATACGCCAAATTCAACTGTTCAGATTCTTCCAAAATCTCCAGGTAACTCTTATTCTTAACTTGTAATTGATTGTGACTAGTTTTAGAAGTTTTAATTAATGTTTTACCATTGGGTTTTTGTAAAAAGTTCCTCCGCGGCGTATACGCGGGTTGGTAATATGAAACCTACGTACACGCGGGCCCTACACGCGTCTGTGTGTAAAGGGACCTGCGTATACACCGCGGACATTTCAAACATAAAAACTAACGGTTGAAAATCATTTTTCTTTCAGGATGCGAGTCACTTAGCGAGAAAGAGAGCATACTACAGTAGATGATGAAGTTATGAACAGTCCTGAGGCTTTGGATGATTGTGGAGATGTGGTTTGCTAAAGCTCTTCAAATTTCCAAATATGAAAGCAAACACATGTCTGCTCGAGATGCTTCTTGATTATTGGAATGTCAAAAAGGATGCTTTTATGATTGACCAAATGCCACTCGGGATAGAAGTGGAAGATATCTACTTCATCACAGGCCTTTCCCAAAGGGGAGAGGTAGTACAAGCTCGGGGCAGAACACAGAGAAGTCTCTCAATCAAGGACTACGTACAGATATATTGCCCGAGACATCCGAAGAAAGTCAGAAGTTAGATTTCCATCACACATGTGGCGAGTATATCATTGAGGATAATCCTATTCACCATAGCTCAAGTGAACGGATCAGCTTCTCTGCACTAGGCATCACCACTAACCATGAGCGTGGTAGTTGAATGTCTCACCACTGTGTTTGATTGGTGTACTCCTCTTCTTGCTAGTATGAAAAGCCAACTCACTTCTATAAAGAGAGGACATACCAAAAACTTTGGTTATGGGACTATCTTGTATTCTTTCTTTTTCGAGAGAGTCCCAGCACTTCGTCCCAGAGTACCAGTTTCAATCAACACCCCACGAGATCCATGGATGGGTAGGTGGGCTGACCTGATGAAATGTCTAGGAGGTGGGGAGGTCCCACAGACTGCTTTTGACGATGAATTCTTTTCCTGGTGGGATCAGCGGATCATTGCCATCGATGACTATCCCTATGCCAGGTTGGATTTCTGAGGAGATCCCGATCTAGCATTACCACCGACCGCAACATGGGGAAACATTGGTAAGTGATTTTTGATGTTATGATTTTTTTATTTTTTCAAATATAATAATGAACTTTGAAAGTGTTTTTTATAGGATTCAAATGACTAATATGATGATCATGTTCCAGATATTGGGCTAGTACAACCAGATGAGTTCCCATGGCACAAACGTCGCGGCCAAGGGACCAAAGAGGCGGCTGCAGACACGGAGCGAACTCTACACACAGTTCAACGGCACCTGGTGAGACTGAATCAGCGAGTCCCGATGGTGGCGCTAGAGGACCTTCCTGTAGAGATGCAACATCATGTGGTTGGCATGCCACAAGACTGGGTCCGCACTTTTAGGTGTGCGGCCAATGCAGTAGTTGCCTACTTAGCCGCTTATCCTAAGCTGGGGAATTAGATATAGTGGACATGATTATGGGCATTTGAGTCCCAATTTTGTATATTTTTTGGACAGACTTATGTACACTCGAGATGCTTTATGATATATATATATATATACAATTGACTTTTTTATGCTTAATTTATTGTGATGAATGATTGATGCGCCAGTCTAATGCTTGATTAGCGATAGAATCAGCTAACCAATTATGAGATCTTGGAAAATGAAAATAATTAATATAAGTAAATGATCTTTGCAACAACCTGAACCTTAAATGCTGGCGATATAAACATGGATTCCTTACCTGATAACTGTTATTTAATTGTGACACTATCAATTATGAATCAAGATAAACTACCAACAAGTCGATTTCGTGAGAAATTGCCTTGGATAGTAAATTAATGATGACAGTATACTCAGCCATATTGTTTGAAGCGAGACCGATGCAAACTCCCCTTGATACCATCAATTGACCAGTTGGATAATAAAGTACCCAGGTTGTGGAAGCAAGATTCCGAGTGTGCCGAATAGCACCATCAGCAAATCCAAAATAGACCAAGTCATCCATCAACACCTGCCAAAGTAGACGAAAAAGTATTGATATCAAAAAATCTTAATAAAAAATGTACAAATATACATAATATACAAATAATCCATTGCTTAGCTGCTACTTAAGCAAAGTACTTCTTAAGGTAGAGCCCATTTCGAGGCTCTGCCAATTTGTTTCTTTCGAAATCGATTAACTCATACGACCCTTTTGTTAAAACGCGTTTAATTATGAAGGGACCGTACCACATAGGTTTGAATTTGCCTGCCCCCAAGGTATCCTTACCTTGGTTGTAGACCAACACGAGGTCACCTTCAGAAAATACACGAGGGCGGATAGCTTTATCATACTAGGTTTTAGCCTTTTTCTTATGAGCCTCATTTACTGTGGCTGCATCTCGACGCTACTCATCGAGATACTCCAAGTGAAGGAGGCTCTCTTCGAGACTAGAGGTCTCTTGAAGGAGCTCAATAGCTGACTTAAGAGATGGAATTTCACATTCGACAGGAAAGATAGATTCCAACCCATAAACTAACTGAAAAGGTGTAAAACCTATAGCAGTCTTAATGGAGGTTCGGTATGCCCATAGAGCTGGATACAACATAAGATGCCAATTAGATTGATTCTTGTCAATTTTCCTTTGCAGGATTGTCTTAAGAGTTTTGTTTACTGCCTCGACCTGTCCATTGGCCTCAAGATAATAAGGAGACGAACGTTCCTGCCGGAAACCTAATTTGAGAGCCAATTCAGACATTAGTTGATTCTGGAAATGACTGCCATGGTCAATGAAAATCTCTCTTAGGATACTGAACCTTGAGATGATTTGATTAAAAAGGAATAATGTCGCTGTCTCACTATCGTTTTTATAAGTGGACATGGCCTTAGCTCACTTTGTGAAGTAGTCTACGACCACGATAATATACTTGTGATTTGTTGCTAAAGGCGTATTACAAGTCGTAAAATCAATACCCCACTTAGTAAAGGGATCGACAGTGACAACGGGAAAAAGGGGAGCTGGATTTGTGCACATCTTCCAAGTATAAACTTGGCATGGGTGACAATGTTTGACCACTTCAGCACAATATTTGAAGAGCGAAGGCTAGAAATAGCCAACACGCAAGATACGTTGAGCTGTAGGAAGCCCTAATAGATGACCACCACAAGCTCCACTATGGCAGTCACTTAGGACTAACTCTGCCTCCTCTGAGGTTAAACAGTGCCGAAGGATTGAATCAACCCCCGACAATATAATGTATCACCAATGATAACATAATTTTTATCGAGGTGACGTAATTTGCGACGTTCATCCTTAGAGAAAGTAGAGGGAAACTTTGAAGTCTGGAGATAAACAATGATATCTCCATACCAAGGGTCGAGTGAAGAGATGAGGAATAAATGTTCATCGTGAAAAATTTCCTCATAAACAATATCCTCTCCACAAGGCAGCTCAAAAATTAGCTCGGCAAAAACCATAGATTTCTTGGACTTGGCAGACAAGAACTCGAGATCAAATTCTTGCAAAAATGACAATCCATAGATTATATTTGCCCCCAATCACTCGCCTACTGAGGACAAACTAAAACAGATTGACCGCGCCAAGACAAAATTTTTGTGTAGCAGAATATAATGACGGAGCCACTGGACAACGTGGACAGCTGCCAAGGCCAACTTCTCAACCGAACAGTAGCGAAGTTCAGGACCTATCGAGCCTCGGCTCAAATAATAAATCACATGCTCTGTATGAGCATCGTCTTCTTGAACGAGAACCACACCAATGGTTGATTCTACTATAGCGAGATATAAAAGGAAGTCCCTACCATAATCCGATAGACTCAAAAGTGGGGCAGAGACTAATGCCTTTTTCAAAGCATCAAGTTACTGTTGAGCAAATTTGTCCCACACGAATGGAACCCCTTTGCGGAGCAAACGCATAAACCCTTTAGTGATCTCGGCATAGTTCGCTATAAGCCGTCTTAAGAAAATAGCCTTCCCTTGAAGACTTTGAAGTTGTCGAATGGAGGAAGAGGGAGACAACTGGACTATCGCTTCCACCTTGAAGGGATCAACCCTAATCCCTTCATTTGACACGATGAACCCTAACAACTGACTGGACGTAATAGTGAAAACACACTTGTTGGGATTCAACTAGATTTTATAAAAACGACATCACTCAAAAACAATTCGAAGGTGACTGGGGTGATCAGTTTTCTTTTGAGAACGAGCTGTGAGATCATCCAAGTATGCTTCGATGATATGTTTGATGTCGTGGAAATCATATGACATGGCCTGTTGGAAAGTAGCTCCAACATTTTTGAGACCAAATGTCATCTTTATGTATGCAAAAGTACCCCAAGGACATATAAAAGCCATCTTATGTTGATCCTCAGGACGAATATAAATTTGATTATAACCTGAAAAAATGCCCATAAAGGAAAAAATATCATTACCCGCACACTCGTCAATAATCTGATCAATGAATGGTGTGGGGTAATTATCTTTTGGACAAGCCTTATTTAGGTCCCTAAAGTCGATGCATACTCGAATTGTTCCTTGCTTTTTATCCATAGGGACTAGATTAGAAACCCAGTCGGTAAGAGGAAAAGGGTATATAAAACCCGCCTTAAGTAGCTTCTCTACCTTAGCTTTAATGGATGCCATTTTCCTATGATTAACCAGTCGAATCCTTTGATGAACCAGCTTGGTTTTTTCATATGTCTTGATCTTATGTTGAACTATGGAAGGATCGATGTGTGGCATTTCTTCATAAGACCAAGCAAATACATCTCGAAATTCCTTGAAAAGGTCGGTGTAAATTTGAACTTCTTCAGGGGAACATTCAACTCCGATGAAGAGATGCTCGATCATGTTAGGGTCCCTAGAGATGTTTATAGATATCATTTCCGAAATCACCGACATATTACCTTCCGCACGAAAGTGTGCTGGACCTAAAGGATTTGATATCTTACAAATATCACTAGTGAATAGCTTGGAGAACCTAGATTCCACTTCCTGCAATGGAGGAAATAAATATGAACGATGGTGTAAGTCTTCCCAAGGTAGATCTACACCCATCATCACTTCGAGGATTGCTTCTTCCGAAGGTAAAACCGTATCTAAGAAGTCCAAGGCAGAGGTGGAATCAAAGGCCCAAGCCGGGGCCACATGACCATCTAGCTCCTCTTCGGAAAAATGAGTAGAATGGTCGTCTACAGAGTTAACGATAGACTTATATCTAAGCTCAATCACAGACATATGGAATGCCATTCCAATAACTTGTCCTTTATCTAATGTGGTCGTAGGTGAAGGCAAGGTCCAAGGGTCTGAAAAATAATGAGTTCTGAAGAACTCTTCTCGAGAGGACTCCTTAGATGATGAAATGACATTGATTCTAGTGATAGGAGAGGAAAAATCAAAGGTACCCATCAATGAGGAATACATCCCAACTCCTAGATTCTCAGTAGGCAGGCGAGGGTTATCCACTAAGGGGACAATAATGTCAAAAGTTGCTTGAGGATCAACTGGACAATAATCCAACTGATTAACATTAATGATTTTCCCTTCATGAGGAAAGCAGATGACACGAAATAGAGTCGCAACGATGACATCCATCTCGTATACCCAGTTCCTTCCTAAGAGGATATTATATTCTAGGTTAGCATCTATGACCTTTAATTCAATATTAATGACCTTTCCTCCAACACATATAGGAAAGGTCGGGATAATCCCATGTGGCTTGTGAGAATGGCCATCAAACGCAGTTAGGAGGGTAGGTGAAGGAACAGCCAAAGGAGATCCAATGGTCTTCCAACATGACATCGACATGATGCACGTGGAAGTTCCTTCATCAATAATGGTGCAAAAAATGTTAATCTTTCGGTATGTATACTTTATCTGAAAATCCATGTGATGAGGGAGTCGCTTTTTGGCATTTAACATGTCAAAAGTGAGCACTAAAGAGTTGGCTGGATCAACTGCCCTGATTGCCGAGAGTAAAGCACTTCACTGAGACGGACACAACTGGACAACCTCTAAAGAGGACATGGAGCATGGACTCTGGGCCAGATCCTCCACAATGGAATAATTCTGGGTGGCCCTAGCGTTAGGATTAATAGTCGCGCGTTTAGCGGAACCTTTCGGTATCCGTGGTATAGTCTCAACAGGGCGTTGCTCAATATGAAGGTCGGTATTTCCGGGAGCGGTTTTGTCCTTGGAAGTTTCAAATTCACCGTAATTACATGACCAAGTAGCCACATGGAAATTAGAACCCATCATGAAAAAGTTCGATGATTTCTCCCCTTCCTGGGTGCCCCTAGAGGAGGTACTAGGATTTGAACTCGCGCCAGCAAGCAATTGCTGCCCTTAGGGAAAAGGGTTGGTTAACACAGCTTGAGAAATAGAAGCCTCTTATTGCCCTAACAAGCACTGAGTGTCCTGAATCTTCGGGAAAAGATGAGTTAAATGGTCTCCACTACACAACTTGCATGGAAACTTGACACTCTTTCTAGACTCATTTCTACCACCACCAGCATTATTGTCGAATTTATTTGTGTCGGCCTTCCCTTCCTGATCCTTTTTCTTACCTCGCCCTTTATTTTTTCCATTGGAATTTTGATTTCCTTTGGGGTTATCAGATTGGATGGCATTAATCGAAGAGGGTTGGGAAGATGAAGAGTTAGACGATGTGACTTGGTTGTTAGAAGTAGTTTGTAAAGACAACTACTCAGATTGGCTCAAAAAGTTCATCGCATTTGTCTACCGATCCAACTACACCATCAGCATGGAGACCTCGCTTCAACTTGGCTATGTCAACCTTCGACCCAGGAGCATCTGGCAAGTATTTTTGTAGGATCCCAGACTGAGAGTAGATCAATTCTAATTGTTGGGCCCTAAAAATCGCTTGCTCCTCAAAATAGACTCCAGACATTGAGACATCCTTAGAGATCTCAGGTTGTAAATATTTTAGAACCCATTCGAGGTGGTACTCTGGAGGGATTTCGAATTTAATGAGCCTCTTTCTCTATCTCCATTCCTGAATATGGTCAGAAATGTGAGTTGTCGTCTCCTGACGAAAGGTGGCTGGAAGTTCGGTTCCCGCATCATAACAGACAGACAACTAGAAATTATTTAGGAAAATGTTTCAAGTCGGCAAAAGATGTAAAGTTGCCCCCTAGCAACTATATATACCATTTGGCCACATTACCAATCAAGGTGCGTTGAAAAAGTCTCAACCTCACTGAATCATCAATAAGGTAGTTCGACGAGCACCACAAATGGAATGTGGTTACATGGTTGCCTGCGACTTCACCGCCCTTTCCTTCGAATTTTGGAATGTCCGAAGGGAGTTTGGTTGGGACCGAAGGCCATGCCGGATTATATTTGACTAGATCATTTGTTAATTTTGTGAGATCTAGAAAGTTCAAAGTTGCCAGAAACGGAAGCCTAGGGGGACCTTGGGGATTCCACCCAGACTGGGCGGAGCCCCAAATGCTCTGCAAAGATTGGCCTGGATTTTGGAAGGCACCAGGTTGCCCGAAGTAACCAGCAGAACCCAATGAACCAAAAGGCAAGCGTTATGATCCAGCATAACTCGGAGTTTGACCAACTCTGGCTGCAAAACCTCCATAACCGGTGAAGTTTCCCCCTAAAGGATTATAAGGAGTTGACAATCCTTGATAAGGATTCCAAGGAGAGGCTAGGGGAGGAATACTTCTGAATGAACTAACCATGGAGTAGGGCCTACTCCCTTGTTGGCTGAGAAATAAATTCTCAGTTCCCATGCTACTAACCGTAGGGTTAGTCCAACCTTGGAAAGGATTGCTGCTTTGTCCTAAAGAAGAGAAAGGCATAGATCCAATTGTTGGGTTGGAATGTGGTATATGACCATTTCCAAAAGGAAACCTTGGAATGAAGCCGATCCACCCATCATGGAGGTGGAGGCACTGAATGGAACTGACGGAATACCATGTGGATGGGTGCCAAATGGGAAAAATACAGAACTAAAAGCATTGGTTTGGGAGTTTCCACTCGTAGAAGGAATGGAGGTAGACCCAACTAAAGACGTGCTAGTGAAAGACCCGAATAAAGAAGCAGAGGGGATGGAAATAGTTCCTCCCCCTTGTACAGATATTGGAGTCTGCATAGTCGTAGCACTTGTAGTAGAAGCCATGCTTCCAGTAGTGGTCATCGATGGTAAGTGTGCAATGTGACCTGGACTTGATGGTCGATGCGTTGGAGGCCCAACGTATTGTTACAATTCCGGATGACTAGAAGGTAGGGGAGAATTTGGAGCCGCTAACGACTCTGAGAGTTCTTCTACCTCTACGCTATCTACTACGCGAAAGAGAACTCGAGAAAGTACTGGAGTATTTCTCTCTTTTTCTGTGGAAGTACCAGCTCTATCTTGAACACTAATGCCCCCAAGAGGAGGGTCAATCCCCGATGCGTTAGCTGCCACGGGACGAGACCCACTAGAAATATTACCTTTGCACTTGCTAGGTGAAGGCTCTAAACTTGGTGGTGAAAGACCACGAAGTCTTCGAGACCATCTAGGTGATCGGTCAGCCACTTTGAATTTCTTGTTAAAATCTAACTAAAGACTCAAAAAATTGAAAGCTAGGCCAACTAGGATCACAGAGGACACACTATAATGTACCTAAAGATATCAGCCAGTCAAGCAAATTCCAAGTATTTTCGCTCCAGGTGATTAGGACCGGACACTAAAATACGAGAAAGTGAAGTAAGGCGCCTTCCGAAGATAGTCTGGGATAATGACTGTTATACGGGAATACTGTCCACATAGATGTTGCTATTCCCACTAAGATTTGTGTTGAGGAAATGTTCCCCTAGGGATTTTGGGTTGAAACCCTAACAGACTGAAAGTTGTCTATAAAGAGAAACACACATTCACACAACCATTATGCTATTATAAGCAAATTCTACAGTAACAGGGGCGTACCTTACGTCCTATGTTTGAGAAGGTCCTTTAGGGTCCAAACCCTTCTTCAAGTTCCTTTCGCTCCTTTTGTCCTGCAAAACAACCAATCCCAAAGAGCACAACAGTATATGGACAAGAACTTATAAATAAACCATCTTCATGTTATAAAGAAAGGTAGTTAGTTATGAACTTTAAACACCCATTCACATATGAATTCCAACATGAATATCATAAACATAAAGAAGACTTATATCAGGAACCAAGACGTCTTTCTTTTATTATAGACAAATAAAATGCATAAAAGGAATAATTTCACCTTAGTAACCTTTCACAGCCTCCAAGCAAAGCTTCCTTTCGGATCTGTCCATCCTGAAGCCTTTAGCAAAATCCTTCCATGACATACTCCATGATGTCATAAGTAGTGGATGAACATCAACACACAAGGAGACAAGGGTTTCCTGTACAAATGGGGGAAGTGCAGAAGACACAAGGGTCTTCAGACCTGGTCAGGGGAAAAATCTAAGTATAATAACCTTTCTCTCTCTTCTCTCCCCCTTTAGGCCTTCCCTTTGAGGTCTTTTTATACCTCTCCCAAAGTAGTTTTTTAGTTGGGAGTTGGTTGGGAACAGTTGGGCCACGGGCACTAACAGGTGATCAGCAGGTAAAACCTGTGATGTTCGCTCGAAATTAAGGAGTTTAATATTTTTTAAAGTGTTTTAATACATATACATGGGTTGGGTATATGCCTACCTGCGTATACACGCATTTAACTTAGGGCAATGTCGCGTATAAGGGATAAAACATTGTTTTTTAAATTTTTGACTAAGTCTGGAAGGAGGGGTTGCCCTAGGCCGTGAGTGCAGCATCACAAACCATAAGAGTGAGATTTGGAGCTATAACAGATGCCCTATAATACCTGAGGTCAGAAGGGGTACATGATGGCCGAAATGTATTAAGCAAGTACATGGAAAGGAAATCTGTCAAAAACCAAGGAGGACTTCACGAGAATTTAGCCTGCCAAGCCACAAAAGGAGATCAGAAAGAAACACTATCTGAGGTGGGCATACCCATGCTCAGAGAAAGAAAAGCATGTTTGCATATCAGGTAAAAATGGATCCACTAAGTATACAAGTATAAATGACTAGAAAATACATAATGGATCATCTGATCATGATCGAACAAGTACATGTTTGAATATCACATATAAGACTGTCAATGATGCTGAAAAATACAACGGATCACTGATGTCAAATACTGATCCCAAAAGGTACCAATTGAAAATGATGGAAAAGGATGGTACTACACTGCAAACTCAGGTTTCAACATATAGAATGTCGCCATGACTGACTGCAACATATAAGGTGGAGTGGTATTAACTAGCAGCAACAGGAGCAACTGTCAAGTGAACCAATGAATGCTGATACAACCTGAGGTCTTCACCGACCACCGTGGTACATTTCTACACCATGGGAATAAATGATCTGAAGTCGACCATGTGATAAATCATTTGATTACTGGTCATTGATGTATACCATTAACAAACGTGAGACTACTAACCAATAATGATAATGAGCGTCAACGTACCCAGTACAGTCCAACAAGTGTGAATAGATGAGCTGGAGTTGAACACCTATAAAAATATATCGATCAGGAGACAATGATGATTCCCACTGTTGATAGCGAAGGATCTGCCACTAATGACTGCAAACCCGAAGGTACTGCCAAATGGACTCTAGATCTTTGCCCCAGAGAAATGACTCAGAGTCGATAGGGAAAGATCCGCTCAAAGGAAGGCATTAAGGCATCCTTCATCAATCGAGTGTGAGTGTAACCCGTAGGCCAATAATGTGGAAGGAATCAGATTAAAAAGATGTAATAACCCAACCGAAGTACGTTTCCGGTGTACACAAGATGTGGCTAGTGCACGACAGAAACCCTCTGATCAAACCAATAATGAAAGCTAACACAGAGGTGAGGTATCCACCAATAGGGTCAAATGGAAACCAAGGTACTACACAAATCCCAATGTGTGATAATATAAGCTGATGTCGAACACAAGGGAAACCACTCAGTCAAAGACCCATAATACTGATTGATGTTGAGCACAAGGTGACCTATCAATAATGAAAATAGGGCCAGGGTGTAGCTCTAGGCCTGTCGTCAGAGAAATATGTCATCATCGATAAGGACAAGACCCGCCAGCAAGAATTCAATGGAGACCTTCTCAAACCAGCATGAGTAAAGGACCAATATAGCTGATGCGATAATAGACATGACACTGACAACCAGGGATGGCCGACTGAAAAATGAGTCAAGAGACACCGCAGAGAGGCCGACTCAGGCTAACTTCCCTTGAACAAAAAGCACGACTCAATGTGACTATGTGGCAGCATATGATGACTCTGTATAAGTTCGTCATGTAGGAGGCACGAACGAACCCTCCATATGATTGGAAGAGATAACCAATCGGGGGAGAACTAACTCAATAACAAGGTTAAAGCGTACGTAAGTCAAACTAAATCCCGTCCAAAATGGAGGAGACTTTGTTTTGAGTGCTTTGTCCAAGGGTGACATGACTGACTCTAGCTGCTAACAATAAATGGAAATACTGTCCCATTCCCGCTCTTTTTGGAATATTTAAATTCTTTTGTCTTTTTCTGTTAAGATTGAAAAATAAATAAAAGAATGTTATGGTATAGCGGAAAGAACGAGTGTCGCTGAAACAGATGATCTAGTTCCTGGGAATGGAACATTCCTATGCTCAATGCAAGGAGGTGAAAACTGGTCAGTGACACTCAAAGGTGCGTTCCTTCCATGGGTCAAGCTCTGTCAAGTTGCAGAAGTCACAGGTATACAAGGTTGATTTTGAAGTCGTCATGGTCAAAAGTTGGCTTAAACACGAGTCCAAGTGAAGCCGACTCTAGGCCAAAAGGTGCAAGTGGTCAACATGCAATGTAGTAGTACAACTCAGCACAAAGGAGCCTCTATGGTATAAGGCCAGAAAAAAGCGAAGAAGCTAAGAGGAATGAGTCTTCAATGCATAAGTCATGGCGGGCCTACAAAGGACTCCCGAGCCTACTCAAATCGGAGCAGCATCGGCAACAAATGTCAGTGAGGTGCTAACTACGATGCCCATGTAAAGGATGGATCTACCATCGTGTCATGATTTCAAAAATCGGCGAGTGAAGATGGCTTACGAACCATAAGATGATGGGGTCAACCCTATGGCAGATGTATCGGCGAATGAAGGCTAGTATGCATAATGCAACGGAAAAATGGTGTCGCTAACCTATATGCCAGTGAGAAAATGATACCTGGCATGACTGGTCAGCAGTCATGGAACCGTCTTGAAAATGTCGAAAAAACGTCCAAAATATCCTGAAAAATAAGCTATTCTCGACATTCCAAGCTTCCAAGTTAAAAGTCACATGAGGCCAAACAAAATAAAATTTTGAAAAAAAATTGCATTTCCAAAACTTATAAAAGGGATTTTGGACTCACCATTTTTACCATTTGAGTTTGAGAGCAAAGATTTGGAGGAAAAGGAGCAAACTTCCCATATACAAAATTCGACCATTCAAATTCTCCAAAAACCTCTAGGTAACTCTTATACTTAGCTTGCAATTGATTGTGACTAGTTTTAAGATACGCCAGTCACTTGGTGTGAAAGAGAGCATGCAACAATGGATAATGAAGTCCTGAATGATCCTGAAGCTTTGGATGCCCTACGGGGATGCGGTTTGTTTAAATTATTCAAACTACCGAATATGAAAGCAAATGTACGTCTGCTTGAGATGCACATTGATTATTGGGACGTTGAGGAGGAAGCCTTTATGATTGACCAAATGACACTCAGGGTAGAAGTGGAGGATATCTATTTCATCACGGGCCTTTCCGGAAGGGGAGAGCTAGTACATTCCTAGGGCAGGACACAGAGCAGTCTCACCATAGAGGACTACGTATAGATATATTGGCTGACATCCAAAGAAGGTTGGGAGCTAGATTTCTATCACACATGTGGCGAGTTTATCACCGAGGATAATCCTATTCACCATAGCTCGAGTGAATGGATCGTCCTCTCTGCATCAGGCATCACGGCTAACCATGAGTGTGGCAGTTGACTGTGTCACTACTATGTTCGACTGATGTACTCCTATTCTGGCCAACATGAAGAGGTAGCTCACTTCTATCAAGAGGGAACAAACCAAGAAATTTGGATATGGGACTATCTTGTGTACTTTCCTTTTCGAGAAGGTTCCTGCACTCCGCCCCAAGGTAGCAGTTTCCATCAGTGCCTGATGAGATCCACGCATGGGCCAGGGGGCTAATCTGATGAAACATTTGGGGGGTGGGGAGGTCCCAAGGACTGCTTTTTATGATGACTTCTTCACCTGGTGGGATCAGTAGATCATCGTCGTAGATGCCTACCCCTATGCTAGGCTGGATTTCCAACGAGATCCTGACCTACCATTACCACCGAACGCAACATGGGGCGAGATTAGTAAGAATTTTTGATTTTATGATTTTTTGGATTTTTCAAATATAATGGTGCATTTTGAAATTTTTTTTTGATGGGGTTCAAATGACTAATATGATGATCATGCTCTAGATATTGGGCCAATACAACCAGATGGGTTCCCGCAGCATGGACGGCACGTCCGAGGAGCCGAAGAGGTGGCTGCTGAGACAGAACGAACTCTAAATAACGTCCAACGACACTTGAGGAGACTGAGCTGCCGAGTATTGATGGCTACCATAGAGGATCTTCCTGAGGATATGCAGCGTGATGTGGTTGGCATGCCATGTGACTGGATTTTCACTTTTCGGCGTGTGGCCAATGCAATAGTTACTTACTTGGCCGCTCATCCTGAGCCGAGGCATTAGATATGCCGGACATGATTATGGGCATTTGAGTCCCGATTTTGTATATTTTTCGACAACATATGTACACTCGAGATGATTTATGACATATATATATATATATATATATATATATTAAAGTTCAACTTTTTGATGCTTGATTTCATTGTGATGAATGATTGATGTGCCAGTCTAATGCTTGATTAGCGATAGAATTAGCAAACCAATTATGGGATCTTGGAATGTGAAAATAACTAATATAAACAAATGATCTTTGCAATAACCTCACCCTTAAATAATGGCGATATAAACATGGATCCCTTACTCGATAAATGTTATTTAATTGTGACACTATCAATTGGGAATCAAGATAAACTACCAACGAGTCAATCTCGTGAGAAATTGCCTCGGATAGTAAATTAATAACAGCGGTATACTCAGCCATATTATTTGAAGTGGGACCAATACATACGCCTCTTGATACCATCAATTGACCAGTTGGATAATAGAGTACCCAAACTGTGGAAGCGAGATTCTGAGTGTGCCGACTAGCACCATCGGCGAATCCAAAATAGACCAAGTCATCCATCAACACCTGCCACAGCACACCAAAGAGTGTTGATATCAAAAACTCTCGATGATATATGTACAAATATACATAATGTGCAAAGAAGCCATTGCCTAAATCCTACTTAAGCAAAGTACTTCCTGAGGTAGAGTCCGTCAGGGGGCTCCGCCAACTTGCTCCTAGAGATGTTTATAGGTACTATGATCGAACCAATCAATATACTTCCTTTGGAAAATAGTTATGTTGGAGGAAAAGGAACCATACAAACATTGCTAGTCGGACTGGAGGGACAGGATTAGACTTCATGCACAGGGGAATGAAAGTGTGACCGACGATGTAAATCTTCCAAAGGTCGATCTACAACCGTCATTGCTTTGAATATCGCTTCATCCGATGGAAAAACAATATCCGAGCAATCCGATGCATAAGTGGAATCAAGGGTCCGAGAATGAGTCACATCACCATCTATCTCTTTCCCAGAGGAAGGAGTAGAATGGTTATCTGCAGAGCTATCAATAGATTCACATCTAGGTTCTACTACAAACATAAGAGATTCTATTCCACCTGCCTTATCGTCATCTAATTTGGTCATAGATGAAGCTAAGGTTCCAGGATCCGAAGAATAAGGAGTTTGAAGAAACTCTCTCCATAAAGGGTCCCTGGAGGATGAAATTGTATCTATTCTAGCCGTAGGAGGGGGAAGATAAAATGTACCCATTAATGAAGAGTACATCCCGACTCCTAAATTCTCAGTAGGAGGACAGGGGTTATCCACTAAAGGAACAGTAGAGTCAGAGCTTTCTTGAGGATCGACTAGACAATAATCCAATTGATCAACCTTAACGATTTTCCCCTCATGAGGAAAGCAAATGACACGAAACAAAGTCGAAACAATGGCATCCATTTCGTATATCCAGTTCCTTCCTAAGAGGAGATTATAGTCTATTTTATCATCTGCGACTTCTACTTCAATATTAATGACCTTCCCTCCAACACATATAGGAAAGGCCGGGATAATCCCGTATGGCCTATCAGAATGACCATCAAACCCTGTCAGGAGGGTGGGTGAATGAACAACCGACGTTGATCCAATGGCCTTCCAGCATGACATAGACATGACACATGTGGAAGCTCCCTCATCTATAACTGTCCGAAAAATATTTGTTTTCTAGTAGGTAGACTTTATCTGGATAGCCATGTGATGAGGAAGTCTCTTTTTGACATTATTCATATCAAAAGTGAGAGCTAAGGAATTACTTGGATCCACTGCCCCCATTGCTGATAGCAAGGCACTTCTTTGAGCATGACATGACTGGAGAACCTCTAAAGCAGACATAGCACATCGACTCTGAGCCAGATCCTCAACAATGGAGTAATTCTGGGCTGCCCTAATATTAGGTTGATAGTCGCGCGTTTAGCGGAACCTTTCGATACCCGTGGTATAGTCTCAATAGAAGGTCGCTCAATATGAAGTGGGTTGTTAGTTTCGGGAACTGACTTACCCTTGGAAGTTTCACCTTCACCATAATCGTGTGACCGTGTGGCCACATTAGTGTGAGAACCCATCTTGAAAACATTTGATGACTTGTCCCCTTCCTGGTTGCCCCCTGCGGAGGTTCCAAGGTTTGAACTCGTGCCAGCAAGAAGTTGTTTCCCTTGGGGAAAAGGGTTGGTTAACACAGCTTGAGAACTAGAAGTCCCTTGCTGCCCTAACAAGCGCTGAGCGTCTTCAATCTTGGGGTAAAGATGAGTTAAATGGTCTCCACTGCACAACTTGCATGGAAACTTGACTTTCTTTTTAGACTTATTTCTACCACCACCAACATTATTGCCAGATTTATTTGTGTCAGGCTTCCCATCCTGGTTCTTTTTCTTACCTCGTCCTTTCTTTTTCCCATTGGAATTTTGATTTCTTTGGGGTTATCAGATTGGATGGAATTGATCGAAGAGGTTTGGGAAGTCGGAGGGTTAGACGATGTGACTTGGTTGTTAGAAGCAGCTTGTAAAGACAACTGTTGCAATTGGTTCAACAAGTTCACTGTATTCGTGTCTACCGACCCACCAATACCATCTGCGTGGGGACCTGGCTTCGACTTAGCTATGTCAACCTTAGACCCAGGACCATCTGGCAAGTATTTTTGTAGGATCCTAGACTGAGAGTAGATCAATTATAATTGTTGGGCCCTAAAAATGGCTTGCTCCTATGAATAAACTCTAGACATGGGGACATCCTTGGAGATCTCAGGTTGTAAGGATTTCAAAAACCATTCGAGACGGTACTCCAGAAGGATTTTGGCTTTAATGAGCCTTTTTCTCTGTCTCCATTCCTGAATATGATCATAAATGTGAGTTGCCTTATCCTGACGAAAAGTGGCCAGCAGTTTAGTTCTGGCATCATAACGGACAGACAACTGAAAATGATTTAAGAAAATATTGGCTAAGTCAGCGAAAGATGTAAAGCTTCCCCCTAGCAACTCTATATACCATGTGGACACATTACCAATCAAAGTGCATTGAAAAAGTCTCAACCTAATCAAGTCATCGATAAGGGAGTTAGATGAGCACCACAAATGGGACATGGCTACATGGTCACCTGGGTCCTCACCGCTCTTCCCTTCAAATTTTGGAATGTCCGAAGGGAGTTTGGTTGGGACCGGAGGCCAGACCGGATTATACTTGATTGGATCGTTTGTTAACTTAGTGAGCTCTGGCAAGTTCAATGTTGCCAGAAACGGAAGCCTAGGAGGACCTTGGGGATTCCACCCAGACTGGGCGGAACTCCCAAAGTTCTGAAAAGATTGACCTGGATTTTGGAAGGCACCAGGTTGCCTGAAGTAACCAGTAGAACCAGCTGAACCAAAAGACAAGCCTTGTGATCCAGCAAAATTCGGAGTTTGACAAACTCCTGCCGCATATCCACCATAACTAGAAAATTTTGCTCCTAAAGGATTATAAGGAGTTGATAACCCCTGATATAGATTCCAAGCTGAAGCTAAGGGAGGAATACTTTGAAATGAAGTAACTGTGGTGTACGGCCTATTCCCTTGTTGGCTGAAAAACGGATTCCCAGTTCCTGCGCCACTAACCCCAGGGTTAGTCCAACCTTGGAAAGGATTGTTGCTTTGTCCTATAGAAGAAAAACGCATGGATCCTATCATCGGTTTGGAATGTGGTATATGACCACTTCCAAAAGGAAAACCCTGGAATGAAGCCGATCCACTCATCATGGACGTGGCAACACTAAACGGAACTGAAGGAATACCCTGTGAATGAGCGCCAAATGGGAAGAATCCAGAACCAAAAGCATTGGTTTGGGAATTTCCACTCATGGACGAAATGGAAGTAGACCCAACTAAAAAGGTGCTAGCAAAAGATCCAAACAAAGAAGCAGAGGAGATGGAAATCGTTCCTCCCCCTTGTACCGATGTTGGAGTCTGCATAGTTGTAGCACTTGTAGTAGAATCCATGCTTCTAGTAGTGGTCATCAATGGTAAGCGCATAGCGTAACCTGGACTTCATGGTCTATGTGTTGGAGTCCCAACGTATTGTAATACGTCTGGATGACTAGATGGTAGGGGAGAATTTGGAGTTGCTAATGACTCGGAGAGTTCTTCTACCTCTATGTTATTCTCCGCTTGTAAGCAAACTCGAGAAAGAATTGGAGTGTTCCTCTCTTGTTTCGCGGAAGTCCTAGGCCTTGCCTGAATAGTAATGCCCCCGAGAGGAGGATCAATCCCCGATGTGTCAACTGTTGTGGGTCGAAAGCCACCTGTAGTATTACCTCTGCGCCTTCTAGGAGAAGGCTCTAAACTTGGTGGTGAAAGACCACGAAGTCTTCAAG
Organism: Pinus taeda; assembly: GCA_000404065.3. Classification (NCBI taxonomy): domain Eukaryota; kingdom Viridiplantae; phylum Streptophyta; class Pinopsida; order Pinales; family Pinaceae; genus Pinus; species Pinus taeda. The sequence continues at coordinate 59,404 of APFE030204602.1, forward strand.
ACCGTCTAGGTCATCGGTTAGCCACTTTGAATTTCTTGTTAAGATCTAACTAAAGACTCAAAAAATTGAAAGCTAGGCCAACTAAGAGCAAAGAGCACACACTATAAAGTCCCTAAAGATAACAGCCAATCAAACAACTTCCAAGTATTTATGCTCCGGGTGATTAGGACCGGACACCAAAATACGAGAAAGTAAATTAAGGGGCCTTCCGAAGATAGTCTCATATGATGAGGACCTAGTCCTATCAGCGAAGGTAATAGAGGAAGTTACGCTGACCTCCTAACAACAGCCTGCACTGGTGCAATCCCCTAATCTTTGCAAGGGTGCCCTCCAGTAGTACTGTCGAGAGTGATGCAACGTCGACCTCAGGTGCCACGGGATTCCCCTCCACAGCCACCTGTGTATATCCCTAGGAGTAGCTACTATCGATACCGACTCGTCATAGAATCCAGGCGGAACAGTCGTGAGGTAAGTTCGGACAAGTAGGAGAGGGGGTATCTCTCTTCCCTGTCTTCACAGACCCTCGTGCTTAACTCCCAGATCCGGAGCTTTCCTGGTCTTCCTAACGCTATTGGATTTTCACTCATTATTCAGAGTCCTACGTTTGATGTTTAAATGGCCTTGGAGAGTTAACTCTCCACTCACCTAATCCAAGGCCGTAAAATCCTAAAACTTGTTGGTGTATCTAACTTAAAAGAAAATTTTTAGTGAATTTTAGTTAGCGCTTGATTTTAAAATAGGTTGTTCTTTAAGTCATCGGATAATGGAAGTGAAACTAGTGGTGTTTTTGACACAAAAGAAATTAATAAAAACCTAACTACATGCACATGCACTTATTTTCATTTTTCGATGAAGAGCAATTTCTACAGGGTTCAAAGGAACTTCTAATAAAAGAAAATTTTCTTTTCTTTTCGTTAATTCACGCTTCACACTCACAAAAGTTGACAAAGCTATGTATGCCTAAAAATATATGCAAATCTATCCCAATGCAACAAATATATGCTGATGCAAAACAACTCTAAAAACAAGAAATGAAAGTTGCTTGCTTATCAATTTTTATTTTGCCACTTAAAATGTCTAGATGGAATATGAGATGCTACCATTCATTTTGTCTAAACACTAAAAACAAATTTTAAGACAAACATAAAACACTTTCGTTCACTAAAAGGAAACCAAATGAAAACCAAGTTCAAGAAAGCAAAACAAAGTTTTTCAAAAAGTTTTTTTCAAAGAAACAACAAAAGAGTCTTTTCAAAAATGCCCTCAACAAGACTGAAACTTTGTGATTGAAAAATAGGCAACAAACACTTTTGCAAGTTGACACCACACAATGGATGAAAACTCAACAAACATAAATATGTTTAAAGATGCTCTTAACAATCAAAAGCAACAATGAAAGCTTTGGCAATAAAGACCAAAAAGATTAAAAAGACAAATTTCAAGAAAGTATCAATCAACAACTTTCATGAAACAAAGAAGTAGATGGTCACAAAAAGTGGTTTTGTCAAGCAAACAAAAAATCACTAAAAGCAAGATTTAACACAAAGTTTGAGACCAATCTTTCTACCCCGATGAATCAGAGCAGCCAAGATTCTAGGAAGAAATCTTGCATGCTTTAGCAAAAAACAATGACGCTTGCAACAACAAAAACAAGAACAATACCCCTTATAATCAGAGTGAATTTAGAGCAAGATGCTTGTTGTAAAACAAACAACTGATACTGCAAAATGATTGCTTCAGACTGAATCAAACCACCAGACAGGCCTTGAGAGACAAAAAGATTTACAAATCTTGAAAATTGCAAGATATACGCAACTGTACTATGTACAAATTGCGTGTATATGCGACTGATCCTAAGGAGACTTGCGTATACATGGTTTAACTTCAGGAAACAAGCGTATATATGCTTCTGTAACTAAGAAAAAAAACATATATAAAAGATTTCATGAAAAAAAAAACAAACTGAAGAAATTGGCAAAACTTAGAATTCAAGAACATACCACACAACAACAACAAGCAAACAGGCAACTAAGCCCTGATTGGCTTGAAGAAATCCCAAACTAGGAACAACAAGAGTGTTGTCCCCAGTGGAGTCGCCAATTCTGTTGAGGGAAATATTCCCCTAGGGCTTTTGGGTTGAAACCCTATCAGAATGAAAGTTGTTTATAAAGAGAAACACACATTCACACAGCCATTATGCTATTATAAGAAAATTCTATAGCAAGAGGGGCGTAGCTTAGGTCCTACGTTTGAGAAGGTCCTTTAGGGTCCAAACCCTTCTTCAAGTTCCTTTCGCTCCTTTGTCCTGCAAAACAACCAATTCCAAAGAACACAGCAGTATATGGAGAAAAACTTATAAATAAACCATCTTCATTTTATAAAGAAAGGTAGTTAGTTATGAACTTTAAACAACCATTCACATATGAATTCCAACATGAATATCATAAACATAAAGAAGACTTATATCAGGAACCAAGACGTGTTTCCTTTATTGTAGACAAATAAAATACATAAAAGGAATAATTTCACCCGAGTAACCTTTCGCAGGCTCCAAGCAAAGCTTCCTTCCGGATCCGTCCAGCCTCAAGCCTTTAGCAAACTCCTTCCATGACTTACTCCATGATGTCATAAGTAGAGGATGAACATCAACACACAAGGAAACAAGGGTTTCCTGTACAAATGGGAGAATTGCAGAAGGCACAAGGGTCTTTAGACCTGCTTAGGGGAAGAATCTCAGTATAATAACCTTTCTCTCTCTTCTCTCCCCCTTTAGGCCTTCCCTTTGAGGTCTTTTTATACCTCTCCCAAAGTAGTTTTTTAGCTGGGAGTTGATTGGGAACAGTTGGGCCACGGGCACTAACAGGTGATCAGCAGGTAAAACCTGCGATCTCCACTCGAAGTTAAGGAGTTTTATATTTTTTTAAGTGTTTTAATACATATACGCGGGTTGGGTATATACCTACCCGTGTATACACGCATTAACTCAGGGATAAAACACAATTTTTTAAATTTTGGACCGAGTCTAGAAGGAGGGGTTGCCCTAGGCCGTGAGTGTAGCATAATAAACCATAAGAGTGAGATTTGGAGCTATAAAAATGTGTGGCTATCTTAGGAACAAACAATCAAAGTCTACTGTTGATTCCTTTTATGAAAATAGATGAGAAGAGAACCAAGAGGGCCAACCTGAGTCTTGCGCTTGATTCCCTCTCCTTCTTGATAGAGTTTTTCTTCTTTCTCTTTGTCCGCTCAGCTTCAAAAGGGACCTGTAGAACCACAACAACCTACTACTATGCAAGAAACAAGGATCTAAATTCACAAATAATGTAGGATCAGATGTACATTAACCATATACAAGCATATATAAAGAAGTACACCGAGATATGGAAGGAAACAAGAATATCTTTATTCAGATAAAAGTAGCAAGAGGATTACAACCATGAGCAGCTCTGACCCAGCATCATCCTCCAGCTAAGAAGCCCTTCTTTCACCTCAAGCAAAGCAAAATCACCCAACACTATGAATGTACACAAGAATACTGACAGCGTTTCTCTATAGATTACAAAATTCCAGCCCCCTGGATCTCTATGAAGAGGGATCCATATATAGATGATTACAAGGAGGTGAGTCATCTTTTGGGATCTTCATTAGTGTCTTCTCTCTGATAGTTCCCGCTTCCAGTTGGAGAATGAATATCTCTTACTCATCCCTGGTCAAAAATGGAGTGGCAAGTGTGAGAGGGGAAGCTTCTGGAAGATTCCATGATCTTCCACCTTGCATTTTGGTCCCTGCCATTTGTCCATTCCCAACCATCGCACCCTACAGAGGAGCAAAATAGTATGCATCACACCATGTACATTGGGAAGGTGATATGCATCGCACCCCCTGCATGGAGCTTTTAGTATGGTCCAGTTTTGACCATTTATGAGCAGTTTTCAGTGGAGAACTTCTGGGAGATTATGTAATCAGTTGACCTTGTTCCTTTAGCTAGTGAAGCAACCCTTTTAGGTACTTAAGAGCCCTCAGTTTATGGACATTTGTGATTGGGGTTGAAGTGCCCAAAAATGTCTATAATAGTTTCCCCCTAAAGCATGAGGTCGAATAAATATAGTTGCGTCCAAGGTGTAGATTGTAATCTAAAGGCTCTTGAACTACCATAACATTCATGTGAACAATTTTCCTTCTCAAAGTAATGGGAACATTTGGAAGAATCCCTAAAGGTCGACTGGTTCCTTTGTCAAAGCCTGTTAGATTTCTCATTTTAGGCAAAAGCGATGGCAAACCAAGCACTTTCCAAGCAGTTGAGGAAAGGATACTCATAGAAGCCCCTTCATCGATGATGGTACCAACCATGACCATTCTGTAAGCTTGTACAATAATTATGAATGGTACACTGGCTGGTAAACGAGGTATGCCTACTAGGTTCTAGTCGAAGGAAACCACTAGGTTGCTTGGTGGTGGGACCGAATAGACGGCTGGGTAGGACTCTGATGAACTTCCTTCCTACAGTAAAGGAAGGAGAGGACTGCCCCCAAGCTCATCAAAGTTGGTGTTAATGAAAAGAATTTGAACGGTGTCATTCTCTTTCCCTTCACTAATGGTATCGTTCAAAGATGAACACTATGAAGGCAATACCGAGTCAACTACCGTATCGACACTTTGACTTTCGTCTGGTATGGATTCCAAAGGTTCATTTTCAACGATAAGTGCTTCGGTTGATCACAAGGATGGGCCAGCCGGATTTTCAACTGGTGGAGGACTCGGCAAGATTTTTTTATATCCAGGAGGAAGTCATAACGGTGAAACTGGACGATTATCTAAAACTCTTTTAGCCTCTTCAAGGAAGGGACATCGGTGGACGGTGTGATCGCCTTCACACAACTTACAAGGAAGTTTAGAATTCCTTCTTTGTCCATGTGCTTCACTTTCGCTGGTTGACGGTGAGCATTCAACATGATCGTCAGAGGTTGATGCTACTGAGTGGTGCAAACAAGGAGACCAGTCCTTTAAGATTCGAGGGATGCAGGGAGAATATTGGTGATAGTGGTCTCCATTGCAAATGACGCAAGGAGATTTAGGTTTTGAATGTGCAGCGTGTGGATTTTTGCTAGACGATACTTGGTTGTTCCCTTTCGATTTTGGTTCCTTTTTCTTCTTTTCCTTTTTCTCTTTCTGCTTCTTCTTCTTCTCAGTTACTTGAATTTAGCTTTATCGGCTTTGTCAAGCGAAGAGGAAGGAGGAGAAGGAGAATCAGATGAAGTAGAAGGTTGGGAAGCAACTCTAGTGTCGTCTAGTTGCTAGTTAGATTGTTCAGGAATTGTGGGATTCTGAACGACAGAGGTAGAGAAGAGACAGACTAGCAAGCCAATTGTCAATCCTGGAAGTGACAAAGTGGCCATATGGGGTGGACCAACATCTCCCCAAGATAGGAAGGGACTAGGATTTCCTTCACGGGGAAATCCTTGGTTGGTAGACTCCATTTTCTCAACCTGAAGATCAACGGGGGAATTTGTGGTGTTATTCCGATTTAAAATAAATTTTTAGATGCTTGGACACAACTTGTTTTTTCAATTTTAAAGAGTCGAGAAAAAACAAACTATGACTCTAGTCGCCTTCAATTTTTATTGAGCTTGAAGTGACAAGTGCTCAAAGGACCTTTTCCTTTAAGGAGTCTAAAAAGGAGCAAAATGGATTTCTCTGGAGATCTAGGGAGAGAGGATTACCAAACCAATCGTAAAACTGCATAATACTTTTTACGGTACGACAGTCAGTCTTCCCGAATGCTGTGTCTGGTGCATTACGATCGATAGGGTGGTAGACACAACGTCCTAAGGATAAAGGATGCAGCCTATAGTGGTCTACCAATATATACGTGACAGTACGTGGGAGCACAAGTCCATACTGGCACTTATCGTCTCAGAGTGGAGGAATCACCCAACCAACACTGAAAGCAATAGTTACCAGGCTTTACGATGCCAGAATATGTCTCTAGCCTAGACCTCTAGATGTTGCGTTAAGTTCCAAAGCGTTGTTAGATTCATTGAGATTTATTTTAAGTTGATCTTGCTTAGCAGTTTGCCTTTCAGGTTCACCACGTGATGTATTTATAATTTCTAAATCCAATCTAAGATGATAAATAGATGTTTTATCTTCTTTCAACAATGAAAATCCTAGCTACTAAGGGGAAGAAAGTCAAGC
>APFE030204610.1:0-25055 GCA_000404065.3 Pinus taeda
CACAACATGGTCTTCTCTCCAGAGACCACTTGATTTTCTACTCCATTTTCAGGAACCATAGAACTATTGCACCCGTCAACAACAGTGCTACCTTGCAGCTTGTACAGAGTTCCAATCCGAACTCCCCGCATCAATACCAGTGCTCCTCGAACCATCTTGCAGGTATCCTTCTCGAACATTGTCTTTAGACCTGCATCATCCAACTTGCTTACAGAAATCAGATTTCTGGCCAACGCAGGAATATGTAGAACACCCGGAAGGTTTCTAACCCTTCCACCTTGCAACTTCAACTTTACTTTTCCGCGACCAATGATGCTAGCCTTCCTATCATCTCCTAAGAAGACATCACCACCATCGTATTTCTCATACTCGCAGAACCACTCTCTATGGGGAGTGAAGTGAAAGGATGCACCTGAGTCAATTAAACATGCCTCATGATCTACATGTGTACTTGAAGAAGCTAAGTACACATCCCCACCTTCATCTGAGGTGGTTTTCACCTCTGTAGAAGGAGCATCATCAAATCCTTTTCCTTTATCAGGAGCTTTAGATTTACACTCCCTTTCGAAGTGCCCTTCCTTTCCGCATTTCCAGCACACCACCTTGTAGGTTTTCCTGGAGATTTAGATCTCCCTCTAGATTTAGATCTCCCACTCGATGACTTATTTTTGTTTCTGTTCTGGGACCGTCCTCGTACAGACAAGGCATCACCATTCTGGTTGTCCATATTTTTCCGTCTCATCTCCTCCATCAGCAAGGCTGAGACTATTTCATCAAACTGAAAAGTAGTTGCATTGCTACCTATTGTAATAACCAGACTATCCCACGAGTCTGGTAGAGAACACAACAAACTGATGCACTTATCTTCATCTGAAATTTTAATATCAACAGATAATAACTTACTTACCATAGTATTAAATGCATTCAGATGCTCTGTCACCGAGTCTCCATCTTTCATCCTCAGGTTATACAACTTTTTTTGTAGGAACAATTTATTCACCAGAGATTTAGATTGGTACAAAATCCCTAACTTGTCCCATAAAGCCTTCACCGTAGCTTCCCCTGATACATTCAACAATACTGAATCTGAGACACACAATCGTATTGTGCTCTTTGCCTTCCGATCCAACTTCTTCAATTCTTCATTGGTCACTCCCGTTGGTTTAGTACCCGGATCTACCGCGATCCACTGATCTTTATCCACCAACAGATCCTCCATCTTGAGTTTCCACAACTCAAAACTCTGACCATTGAACTTCTCAATCTCTATGTTTCCACTGCTCGCCATCTTCTTTTACCACCAAAATTGATATCGTAAATTTGTCACTGAACAGGGTTTACCACAGGCCAGAGCGAAACCCCTCAGCAACAAAGGCGTCCCCTTGAAGCCAAAACAACTCTGATACCAAATGTAGGTTTTAACCCCGTGCAGAAATTACCTGCATACGAATTCTAAATCACAGGAAAAATAAAAATGCGATAGCATAACACATAAAACAAATATACACAAAGATTTCCCACTTGATCTCAAAATCGAGACTACAAGCTTGATTTTTCATTATGTTCCTTTCAATGTTACAATACATATTTATACATGCCGAAGCATCCAATACCATGGACCGAAAAACCATCACGTCCAATACCATGACCAAAAAACCATCGATCCAATACCATGGACCAAAAACCATCGCGTCCAAAAAACATGTGCGAAAATCATGCACAAAACCATAGGTGGGTCTGCCCAACCTAACATAAGGTCCAAAGCCAAAATTTTCCGGGGCGCTGCCCCGGACCCCATAAAGTGGGGTTACAGGTACCTCTCAAACCCCCTATTAACTATGTGGAAAGAATATAACACAACCCAACACTCTCATTCTACTGTCATTAGTAACAAAGTTACCTTTCATTTGTTTTATAATCAAATCAGAGTCACCTAGGATGGACACTTTTGTAGCTCCTAGGAGTTTGAGCAATTTAAGGCCTAAGAGAAGAGCTTCATACTCTGCCATGTTGTTTGTACATTTGAAATTTAGTCTATAGGCATGGCCTTCTGCATGATTATCATGTGTATTGTAAATCCATACTCTTGCCCCTGCTCCTAACTTGTTGACAAAACCATCAAACTCTAAATACCATGTGTTTTCTTGTTTGAGGTTTGTATTGAGAGTTTCAGTTATTTGAGGATTGGGCAGACTTATAATTTCTGTTTCGGGATGTTCTTCTTGCTGTTTGCTGGTTGCCTTGACTGTTGTGACAATTTCATGGGTTTTGGAAACCGATTCCTCATTGATGTATGTTTCTTGTTCCAAAGATAACGGCTTATCATTGGTTGTAGGACTGGTGTTATCATTAAATAAAATAAAAGAATCCATATCAGAATGGATTGAGTAGATTGGAAAATTTTGGGGCTTTTCCTCACTGCTTACCACATACTTCATTAGTGTTTCTCTATACAGTCTCTTTGGTTGCCCAAAGACAGATATAGTGGCATAAGAGAGGTCAAGTTGAAGGGATCCTTGCAGTTTTGCTCCCCACGATCTAGATAGGAGAATCCCATACTTTGTGGGAATGTCAGCAACTACTACATCCATTAGTATTGTCTTGTTGGGGAATTGGACTAGAGACACACAAAGGTCTTTAATCAAGCCTAAACATTTGACTTGACTTGAGTCAAAGGAATATAGATCTTTGTATGGTCTTGTGACATCAAGGTTCAACCTTTCCATTACAACTTTGGGCATAAGGTTATATGAGGCACCTGAGTCAAAAATAACATTATGCAATATTTTGTCATGTATGTGCAGACTGACATAAAAGGGTGGAATAGGTCCATATGTTAATTTTCCGTTAACTTCTGGACCAAACAGCAGCTCAGGGGTATCGTCTAAAACGTTTACATCATCCCTGACCTCTGGTAGATGAAGTGACCTTTGAATTTGTTGCCTATATACATCATGTTTGGCAAGTTCTGATAGGGGAATGGATATCTTGAGTTTTCCAATCTCTACTTCTAAACTGAATGATTTTTCCAATGGGTTCTTGGCGTTGATAGCAGCAGGTTTCTCCTTTTCAGGCATACTCTCTGTGTTTTCTTTTGGAATGTCAGCGTTATGATGAATGACAGTTTGTGGTATTTCTGCTTTGGGATGATTTTTTAGAGTGCCGTTCAGATTTTCTTTTGAGGAAGAAGGAGGTAGAGGCCGATCGATAGGAGGCTGTGTGTCTGTTATATCCTCCACAGTTACCTGATGCGGGTTTGGGACAGAGCTATCAGCCGAATTTGTTATGGTGACATTGTCTTTAATTTTGTTGGGCTGTTTGCTATCTTTTGTTCTGCTAGATGTAGGGACATCAATGGTCCTTGTTCTCAACTTATATTGTTTGTGTACTTCATACACAGTAGAATGATAACCTTGTTTGAAATCGAAAGACTCTCCCGATTTGGTCTGAAATTGTTTTACATCAGGGTAGTCTTGGTCCTCTTCAGTGATAAAGATTTGCTGTTCATTTTTCGAATCTATCAGGTTCATATGAGTCCCATCTGTGGGCTCACTGGATGTAGATGCCTCCGCATAATTTTCTTGGAAAGGAGGCCTAATATCATGGTCGGGACTGGCCCTTCCAACGTTTGTGTTTTGAGTTTTTCTGAAGTTCGGGTTCCTTATGGCATTGGGCTCTTGACCTTCCCATGAAGTTTTCCTCTCAACATTGTCTACTCTCTCCCAGCCTGTGGATGCCACTGATAATAGCATCTAGCTTCTGATCGAAGGCTGAGGGTTCTTCCTTGAAGGTGGTTCTTTTCTCAGTTCTGGCTCTATTTCTTTTGGCAATTAGATTTGCCTCCACACTAACAGCAACATCTTGCATCTCTGTGAGGCTTTGAGGGGCTCTTTCCCTTAACTGATATGCTATCTCAACATCAAAGCCATCAGGGAATTTGTACAAAGCGAGATCAGGTGGAGGTCTTAAATTTTGTGGTATTGCATTGTAAACATTATTAAGCCTTGCATAGTAATCCAAAACCGTTTCCTGAGGTCCTCTTTTGATAGTATCATACTCAGATAGTATGTGTAGGGGATCTTTCTTTTTCTCCCATCTGTTAATAAATGTATGGTATAAGGCTTCAGGATTTAATATGGAATTGGGTGTAAGTGCCCTAAACCAGGTTCTGACATCACTGGTCAAACTTTGAACAAAATTCTTCATTCTCACACTGTCATCATCGATCTCATAACTCTCAAAGTAATCCTGCATTTTCTTTGTATGCTGTAGGGCTGTGCAGGAGTTTGTGCCATCAAAATAGGTAATTTTTGTCTGGTAGTCCTGAGGCATATCCCCTGGATTAGCAGGAAGCTATAAGGGCGCATATCTATTAGCCATGTTAATGGGGATAAGTGGAAAAACTGGGGCAACTGGGATAAAAGGAACAACCGGGGTAGAAGGAGTAGTTGTGGTAGTAGGAGTATAGGATGGAGGTGTAGAAGAGCTGCTTGGAGAAGGGGATGATGAACCAAGGGAACTTGGGGTTGACCGAAATAGAACTTTGACAGGGGTTGGAACACCGCTTGGCTGAACTATTTCAGGACTCGAAGAAATTGGCTCTTCTTGTTGCTTTTGTTTTCTAATGATCTTAGGGATTAAATTCGAATTTTCAAAAGCAGCAAGGCGATTTCGGTCTGGATTTGACCTTGTATGACGCGTCTGCTTCTTAGGAGCCATCTTCTAACTTGTTTTTTGGGAAATTTTTTCTAAAAGCACAGGTCGACCGAGACTTTTGAAGGTCGGTTTCTTCCTCTGTGGAGCTTCAGACTGGTTTGGTGAGATTATCTGAGGAGTTCCCCAGTGGAGTCGCCATTATGTTATCACTCAGGCTGTCCCTAAGCTCCTGAAGGGATACGGCTGAGGTAACCACAAACCAATCTTTGGATTGCAGGTTCTAGCCCACCTGCAATCATAGAGGGCTCTCTCTTAATGATTTAACTTTATTGATGATGATTTTAGGCTAGTTGTTGGGTTCAGGGGTTTTGATTTTTTGTTTGGATGGAAGATGCACGTAAGGAAGAAAATTCCAAGCAGAGAGGCAAGGTAAAGTGTGATAAGTTTCAAACCATTGGGCATGGAGTCATGCATTAAGGCTTGCTGTTGCGTTTTCTTGGTCACAAGAGGATTATGGAGAGGGATAGCCACACACGAGACAATTATCAATTTGCTGAGAGGATGGAATGATGGTCAGGGATGAAAGGCAATTAAGAATCTTTCATCAAAACTAACATGGAGGAGAAGTGAATGAATGGTTGTCTAGGAGCAGTTAAGAATTCCTAAACTCTCATTCATAAGTGAAAGAAACAACGTAAACAAGATCATTCAAGTATGCATGTTCATAACTATTCCTGATGAAAACATGAAAACTTGCAGAAATTGAGCCTAGGGTGCAGCTAAGCAAACCCTAAACTATTCTTCTTTTCTGCAATTTAGATGGCAGATTGATGATAAAACAAACATGAAAAAAATAACAGAGTTAAGAAACACTTATTGAACCATGTAGAAGCACAGGAATTCCACAGTCACTCCTCGGCCAATTAAACACAACAGACAGTTTCAAAATCCATGCTTTCAGCAGTCTTTGATTATAGAAGGTATCATAGTTACAGTGCGAGTCTCTGCTTGAGGAAAATATCGAAATACCAAAGATCAAGCAACTCACCAACCAACCCCTACTCCATTTTTCAGGGTGGTATATATAAGCAAAATATCTAAAGTTATTTATTACAACCGACCTAAACAGGTCTGCAGGAAAAATCTTTCTAAAACCTAATTGTTGCTGGAATTAAATGCAAGTAAATCCTTTGGGCTGCACCAGAGGCAGCTGGATCAAGTTGAGTTGATGGGGTGTCCCGTGTGACTTGGTGCAGTGGTTTTGTCATAACTGTGCATTGAGTTCTGGTCCACTGATCTCTTGTGAGTTTAATGTGCAGTCATTTGTGCTGGTGAGCTTTCAATGCGTCCTCAACTGCTTCTTGACGTTCAGAGCCTTTCTTTTAATGTTGGATTTGCCTCGAGCCCTGAGAAAATTTCCTGTGATACACTTTGCTGCTACATTGATAGTCTCTGCCACTTCCTGATACTCTTCGACATGCTTTTTATCTGCATATTTGATCTGATACTCTTTAATCTCTGTTCCCGGTCTCTGTCTGTCTTCAAATACGTTTAAATTGGCAAAATCGGGCTTCTTCGGGCCTTTTCGGTGCAAAAAGGGTAGATGAATCAAAAGATTCCCTAAAGATTCTCCAATATGGGGTCCTTTGTGTTTTGGAAGGGGTCCAAACACCTGGGAATGAAAATTCATGCAAAAAGAGGGTTCTTACTAAAGTCCAGGTGACTTAGTAATTCCCAGAGAAATACATATGGTTATATTTCAACCAGGGGGAGGGGATATTTACGTAAGGGGATTATTTACATAGTTTTAGTAGGGGGATGGGGAAAAATGTAGGGAGTTAAATAATACTGTCAGTAGTTAATATGGAAATGACAAGAGGAGCGCTAAGTTTCAGAGATCTTAGGCTTCAAAGGGGAGATAGAGCTTTGTAGAGAATGTATGGACCCTCCTTGAGTGAAGCAGATCTTCACCAAGGCTAATGACATGGAAAATGATGAAACTAAGAGATATCAAGCAGATCTTGACCTCTTTTAGGGAAATTAGTCAATGATTTAGGGAAGAGGAAGAAAGGGAAGTTAGTTATGCCTGATTTGAGCTCCTCCACATGAAACTGCCTGATGACTGTGACCTGAGTAGAGATGATACTTTGAAAACATATGATTGATCAGAAATCAAGATTCTGCAACCTCAAAACTACTTACCCAGCCTACTTACCTAACATTTTTTCTTCTTTTGGTTTGGGTGCACTTAGACTTGCAGACCTAGCATTTCAACTTTTTCTTTTTCTATCTTCCTATCTACATCTACACTTATTTCTTACAAGGGCCCAAATTAAGCAGTTGGGCTCCTTTGATTCTCTACCTATCTAAAATCTGCCAAGATTAAGCTGTTTGGACATATTTTTCATTCTCTATATTCTAAAAAAGGAAATTGAAACCTAGGGAGACCAAGATTAGGTTGTTTGGACCTCCCTTTAGCTGAAAATTCTACAAAACTGGAATGACTTTTCAAAATTGGAATGCAGTAGATGAACTTTGAGTAGCATTCTTTCCTGGCCTCTTTCTTTGGTGACTGTTTAGCAAATATGGAGCATTGCAGCATGCAAAGTATGACATATTTGGCCTGTAAAAATATCAATCATGAAATATGAGTAACTTGCTGCAGCAGGAGGCTAACATAGACCAGTGGTCACGACAAAAAATAAGTACAGGGGCATAATTTTATGAATGTATATACATACCCAATAATGTTGGAATTCCAACTAATGTTTTAATGAATCTTTGTGATGAAATTATATAAGGGAAGTATACCATGTTTTTAGTAAACGAGTAATGGATTGCTCAATATAGCTTTAAAAGAAGCTTTCTTAATAAAGTGATAACTATCATTAAATGGAGTTATGGTAGAGACTTTTATATTATCAATTTACATTACATGAATGTAATAAGGATAATTATGAAGCATATAGATTATTCGTTACTAATTATGGAAATATATTAAACATATATATAGGAAAATAAAATTGGCACTATGAAGGCCTTTCTAGGTGGTATCAGCATTGTTGTTACAACATTGGACCTCCTTTGGGTCTTGAAACTGAGATAATTATACTTGTCATGAATAGATTATACAAAATAAATAAAAAGCTAAAATATGGAGGAATAATTTAATAGACAAACTTCTATAGGATCACCAAGGGGTGGTGTAGAACATGACACTGAATTAGGAATAGTTGGGGGTGGAACGAGTAATGCCAAAAGACAAGATTTTGAATTACTGCAAGTGATAGGGAGTTTAAAAATATATATGGATGATATTAAGGCTAATTAGAAAAGGTTAGTCAAAGCTAGAGAGGATCAAGAGGAGATGAATTGATACATGTTAAGGAAATTGGAGAATGAGAAAGACAATAAAAAGACACATTGGAAAATATCTAGGAGTAAATTTGTTAGCACCACAAGCAGAAGAAACTCAATAACTTCTAGCAATAGTCAAACTTATAAGTCTAGTGATAAAGAAGAAGAAAGACCAAGTAGCAACACTTCCTTACCTAGAAAAAAGAGATCATCCTTATAGGGAGAGTTTAAGAAGATTAGACCTCCCAATTTCGATGGTGAATCTAAAGGAGGAAGAGAGACATGGATCCTCAATATGTCCAAATACTTTGAAGAGAACACTTATCCAAGTAATTTGAAGGAAAGATTGGAAACTTACCATTTAACTGGTAAGACAATTTTATGGTGGGAGGAAAATAAGGTTGTTAAAAGAAACAAAAACAAGAATTTAACTTGGAAATTGTTCAAGAAAGAATTTAAAAAGAGAGTAGAGAAATTTTGAGGTCTAAAATGGGTCTCAAAGCAAAAATATGCAACCAAAATAAACTTTATAAGAATCAATAGGATTCAATATGTTGATGTCAATAGGATGATTCACTATTTTTGGAGGAAAAAAGTAAAAGATAACGAAATAGAAAAACTATCTTTTCAACTAATATTTTCAACTTATCTCCCTAAGGTTTTACTCAAATTTTGAGCAGGAGCACTCCTTGGATGTGTAATTTAATTTCTCATCCAAGGAGTACCCATGTTGCATACTTTCGACAAACCTTACTACAAGAGAAACGAGAAATACATGAAAAGCATGATTGCAAACACATATTTTCATGTATTTCTCATTTTTCATCTAGTAGGGTCCATCAAAAGTATGAAACATGGGTACTCCTTGCATGAAGAATTAAATTTCACATCCAAAAATTGCTCCCACTTGAAATTTGAGTAAAAGCGTAGGGCACGAAGTTGAAAATATGAGTTGAAAAAGTAGTTTTTCTTTTTTCTCTCTATTTAAACTTGATGATGTAATTTAATCTCATTTTATTATTTCCACTATTATTTTATAGTATTCCTTAGGAGGCCCATTTTAGACCTCAAAATTTCTCTAATGAGTATTTGATTGAGAAATATTTTGATGAGAAAGCTAGGGAGTTCCATGAGATGAAATTGGGACAACTTACCATGGATGAATTTGTTAACAAATTCATTAGTTCGTTGAGATATGTTCCATATTTGGAAGAGGAGAAGGAAAAAATCCAAAGATTTTTCAACTGCCTACCTTCCTATTATAGGGAAATGATTGAGTTTGATTAACTTAAAACTATGGGCAAAACCATTAGGAAAGATAAAATGTGTTTCAATCAAATCAAACAAAAAGGATAAAATTCTAAAAGATGGGTATCAAAGAAACCTGACAGATTTGGAAACAAGAGAAAAGGGTTTTAAAATCATATCTTTACTAAAAGTGTGCAAGCAAGAAACTATTTTTTTTTTTTTAATTAGCATAAAAATTTTGGGAAAAAGGGAGGATCTACTATATGCAACACAAATTTCAGCGAGTCTATAAAAATACCTATTAAATGTTGGGGTTGCAGTGAAAACCATTTGTGAAGAGACTGCCCACAAAATCCATTAAAGAAGAAGACATTATTAAATCATGTTCATAAAGCATCAACTGTAAATGATGTAGCTTGTGACATACCCAAAATTAGCACCGCTTTGGATGTAAGACAAGCATATCATAAGTGAACTCTGGTTGAAGTCGAAGGTAAAATATTTAACAAAAATGTAATTTTGCTTATAGATCTTGGATTTACCTTGAGTTATGTTTCCCCTGTTGTATTTGAGAAGTGTAAACTTAGAATGGAAAAAAAACATGAGCCCTGGTTAGTATAGTTGGCTATAGGAACTAAAAGTAAAGTAACTGAAATCAGTAAGAACTGCACAATAAATCTAAATGGAATGAAAATTGTCCTCAGTCTATATGTTTTACCATCGGGATATTATGATATCCTCATAGGAATGGTTTGGTTAGAAGCACATAACATGATATTAAACTACTTGGAAAAGTTGTTTACCTATGTTGATGATGAAGGAAAAGCATGTATGATTCAAGGGATCCCAAGATAAATTTTTGTTAGACAAATTTCTACTATACAAATGAAGAAATATGCTAGGAAAGGTTGCCAATTATTCACAGTTCAAGTACAAGAGTTGTTTGAAAATAAACAACAACCATGATTAGGAAAATATCTTATACTAGAACAATATAAGGATGTATTTCCAAAAGAAATACCAAGACTTACTCCAAGAAGGGATATTTATTTTACCATTGATCTTATACTTGGTGATATTCCAGTTTCCAAGGCCACATACAAAATGAGTGTTCTTGAACTAATGGAGTTGAAGATTCAATTGCAAGAATTATTGGACAAAACCTACATAATACCAAGTGTGTCTCATTGGGGAGCACCTGTGTTATTTGTGAAAAGGAAAGATGTAATATTAAGACCGTGCATAGATTATAGAAAATTGAAGAAGATGACCATTAGAGGAGCTTCCGTATTTTCTAAAGTTGATTTAAGGTCGGGGTTCATTAAATCAAGATTAAAGATGAATACATGCACAAAACAACCTTTCACGCACTCTATGGGCACAATGAATTTGTAGTAATTCCATTTGGTTTGGATAATGCACCTGCTACATTAATGTGTCTCATGAATGGTGTACTAAGGTTATTCCTAGATAAGTTCGTAATTATCTTTATATACGATATTCTAGTATACTCAAAGAGTAAGGAAGAGCATGATCAACATCTGAAGATGGTCCTCCAAACTCTAAGAGATAATGAACTATATGATAAATTTAGCATGTGTTAATTTTACTATCAACAAATTCATTATCTAGGACATGTAATATCAGAAGAAGGATGTAGAAATTACAGGAAATTTTCTATTGCTAATGAAATCAAACTGAAATTAAGAGAAAAAAATTTCTTCTACTATTCTGCAGAAAGTAAAACACACAATAGAAACACATGCAATAACATGCAACAATAAAAGCACAAGGAAAGCAATTATTTTACAAAGGAACCTAACTGGGAAAAATCCCCTTCGTTGCTTTGCTTTAATTCAAATGAGAATATGGATAAATTACAATGTCTTTCTTCAATCCTAAAGCACACCCTGGACTGAAATTATGATCTCCTGATCACTGAATTTTTTGACCAACACTTTGCCAAAATAAGCCTTAGCCTTCCTCCCATTTACTTGCGCAATTCTAGAGGAAATCAACCCATAAAAATAAGAGAATTCCATATTTCCTTGTGCAAATCCTGAAGGAATTGACCACCTACTCAATGCAAAAACATTGTACACTCAACTAGTATACAATTGATAGTTACAATGTGCCTTTTCCTCCACTCCAACTAGGCAATTCAAATCCCATTCATGACTAGGTTTATTTTTAGAAAATTTTATCAGTTAACTGAGATATCAGTGAGTTAACAACTATTATAACTACTCAACTGAACTCCTACTGACTCCACTAAATACTAGAGCTTAGTTTACTAAGTTTAACTAATAATAACTCCACTAGATTGCTAAATTTTAACAATTAACCAATGCAAAAATATACTTCTATCATATAACTTGAATTTACCGACTTAATTAGGAGACAAGACCATGTTGCTCGAGCTAACTGCAATCCAAGTCATCCTGCTAATGTGGAAAATAAAATTTATCCATTTGACTAAGGCACAAGTCAAATGAAGCCTTTTCTTGCTACATTTTAACACTCCCTCTTAGCAAGAAAAGGGTTCTACACCACCCCTAACCTTATCCCATGGAACTCAAATTTGCCTCTTGATAATTCCTTTGTCTAAATATCTGCATCCTGCTCCTCTGTGGGAATGTACTGCAGCATCATGATTCTCCTATGCACACAATCTCTCAGGTGATGGTACCTGATATCAATGTGCTTGGACCTGTCATGAAAAAGTGGGTTTTTGAAGAGTTTTATACAACTCTGATTATCATAGTAAATCATAGTAGGATACATCTCTTGATTGAAAAAACCAACAAAGATTTTCCTCATCCATATGGCCTTGCATGTTTCTTGACTAGCAGCCATATATTCAGCCTTTGTTGAGATGAATGCTACATATATATGTTTCCTGCTATGTTGGGTCCCTATAATACTAGTGATTCCCCCATTACTATTGTAGTTGTATCCCTTATTAATATTGTTGTGCCCTATTGTCCCCATATTGTTATTATTGTGCCCCATATAATCCCTCTATTGTTTGTTTTGTGCCTTTATATTATTATTGTTAGGTCGGCTTGGTTATATTGTGACCCCCCTAGACTCCTATATATAGAAAGGAGGTTTTGTCATTTGAACCATTCAAGAATTGTTCATTTGTGTAATGTAAAGGAGGTTTCCCCCTAGAAGATGCTAAATTCTAAGGCATTGATCTATCTTTTCTATCTTTTTGTGAGCTAGTTTCATAACATTTGGTATCATAGCTTTGGATTCTAGGGTTTCACTGCTCCAAATAGGTCATCGTGGAATTTTTGCTATTACTTTTTTTTTGTTGCGATGTTTCAGAAGAGAAAAAAACCCCATTTGAGAAGAAATCGCACTGAACCTTGGGTCCGAATTTTAGAGATTTTCATGCAATATTTGTGGAGATATGATCTGAGGAAGTTGGTCTTTTTGCAGACTCCTGAATTACATTCCAAATAGGTAACCTTGGGAAAACCGTCATAACTTTTGTTTTGAGCATCAGATTGCAATTTCATAAGAAGTTACAGAAAGAGGACAAACTGTAGTTTCTTGTTTATATCTTTTAGACCCGAAGGTCAAAACAGTGACATGTGGCATTTCATACAAGTTCGCTCTTCTGAAAAGGTATATAATCAGGTCATCTTGGGAGATTATGCATAACTCTTTCTTGGAGAATCTAAATTTGGTCAGACTGGTGGCATTGGAAATAGGACGCAGAGGGTTACTGCAGGTCAAAATTTCAGAATTGGATGATCCGAAATTATAGAGATACATTAAATTCAATATTGAGCTCCTACTAAGTGAAAAGAAGTGTGCAATTTTTTTTAATTTTGCATAAGATTGGTTTGAAAAATTAGTTTGAAGGAATTCAAAGGTAATAGTGAAGATTTATTAGCATTAATTAATGCACCGAAGAAAGAAAATGGAAACGTCTTGTAAGCAACCTGAAAGCTCTAGCATGGCTCATGAAGAAGATGAAGAAATGCAACATGATATATCAAAATTACAAGACCAAGTACAACAAATTTCACTCTCGCTAAAGGTAAATGAAGCCAAGATGAATGACGTGGAAGCTAAGATGAGTGACATGGAAGCTAAGATGAATGGAATGGATGCTAAGATGGAAGCTAAGATGAATTTCAAGGACGCTAAGATGGAAGCTAAGATGAATGGCATGAATGATAAGATGGAAGAATTGAAGATAATTTTGAATAAGTTGTTACAAGAAATGGTCACTAATGGTGAAATGGTAGTGAAGGAAACTCATGATGAGAACAAAAGAAATGTTAATCATGATTTCATAGACTCTAATGTTGGATTGAAGACCAATCATATTCCAAAAATCGATATGAGGAAGTTTGATGGCAAGGATCCCGCAACATGGATACTACAGATAGAGCAATTTTTCGATTTCCATAATGTGCAAAACACACAAAAGGTATGTATTGCAACTTTTTATTTGGAACCAAATCAGTTTGTATGGTATCGATGGCTTTACTCTCGTAAACAAATTGCCACTTGGGCAATTTTTACGGAAGAATTGACAACACATTATGAGGATAAAAAAAAAACACCTTTTTTAGCCAATTGATAAGTCCTAACGATGAACCACACTGGTTGGTTCGAAAGGCGTCAAAAAATGAAATTTCATGTGATTTACGCCGAAAAATATCTCATAAACTTGATATGGATCACAAAAGCCTCAATTCAACAATTGATAAGTCTTAAACAAAAGGGTTCAATGATGGAGCACATTGAGGACTTCCAAAAATTGAACATAAGGGTAAAAGATATTCAAGAG
The DNA here is from genome assembly GCA_000404065.3 of Pinus taeda. Taxonomy (NCBI): domain Eukaryota; kingdom Viridiplantae; phylum Streptophyta; class Pinopsida; order Pinales; family Pinaceae; genus Pinus; species Pinus taeda. Next base: position 14,075 of record APFE030204610.1, read on the forward strand.
GAGCATATGATTGATATGTTCATAAGGACTTTAAAGGATAATATCCAACATGATGTTCACCTTTGGAAACCTGATTCATTGGAGAAGGCATTCAGGTTAGCAAGAAAAATGGAAAGAAAAATTATGGCAACCAGGAAGCCTACCACTCACAACTATAAAGATGGAAGTGTTGTTGCCCTTAGCCTTCCATAAGGTTGACACCACAACAGTTGGAAGAAAAAGGAGCAAAAGGGCTTTGTTACAGTTGTGATAGCAAATGCACTAAAGGTCATAAGTGTGCCGAGAAGAAATTATTCTACATAGATTGTGAAGAGGAGGAAGAAAAGGAACAAGAAAAGTCAAAAGAAGAGGATATAATCCAAAAACAAACCCTAAATAAAGAAGAAATGAATCCAACCATATCCTGTAATGTGTTGGTTGGAATTACCACTCATCAAGCTATCAAGATAGAAGGACATATCAAGAAGAAAAAGGTAATAGTGTTGATTGATTCAAGAAGTACCCACAATTTTATTCGTTGTAAGATAGCAAGAGAATTGAATTGCTTCCTATATCCAGCACCAGGGTGTCCAGTAATGGTTGCAAGTGGAGGAACCATAAATTTCTCTAGGAAGTGCCATAATATCAAGCTATCCATGGGAGAATATGTATTGAATAGCCCAATTCTTTCCATTCCAATGGGAGGTACTGCTGTTGTACTAGGAGTCTAATGGCTACAATCCTTGAGTACAATAGCTTTTAATTTTCAATAACTTTTCATGAAATTTTCCGCGGATGGAAAGGAAGTTGAATTAAGTGGTATTTCAGGGAAACTGGGAAAGATAATTAGCTCTAACTATATGAAAAAGATTCTAAAAAAGGAACAACGAGGTGTAATTGCACAATTATGTTCGCTATATGTTTCCTCATCGAAATCACCTATTTCTCCAAATCTCCAAAAAGTCTTAGACAATCATTCCAAGGTATTTGAGAGTCCCAAAGGTCTTCCACCTATTTGTGATCAAGATCATGCTATTCATTTGATTCCGGGAAGTGTTCCTCCAAACATCAGGCCATACAGATATCCTTATGCCCAAAAGAGTGAAATTGAACATATGGTTGCAGAAATGCTAGAGGATGTTATAATTCAACGAGCTCAACAAGCTCACTATTAAAGATAAAATTCTTATTCCTGTCATTGATGAATTATTGGATGAATTGCATGGATCAATTTACTTCACCAAGTTGGATCCTCGTTCAGGATATCATCAAATCAGAATGAAGATTGAAGACATTCCGAAAACAACATTTAGAACTCACGAGGGTCATTATGAATTTTTGGTCATGCCTTTTGGCCTTACCAATGCACCTTCAACATTTCAAGGTTTTGATGAATTCAATTTTCAAACCTTTCCTTAGAAAATTTGTGTTAGTATTTTTTGATGATATACTAATCTACAGCAAGTCTTGGAAGGATCATGTTGAATATGTTAACAGGGTGCTACAAATATTGGAGGAGAAACAATTATATGAAAAAATATCCAAATGTTTCTTTGGAGTACAAGAGGTGGAATACCTGGGTCATATTGTATCTCATGAAGGAGTTAAGGTAGACCCTAGTAAAATTAAAGCCATTAAGGAATGGAAAATCCCCACATCCATAAAGCATTTATGAGGATTTCTCAGGTTGACAGTGTATTATCGCAAGTTTGTTAAGAATTATGGGAGAATAACAGCACCTCTAACAACACTATTGAATAAAGATGCATTTTCATGGACTCCAGAAGCAACAAAGGCATTCGAACATCTTAAAGAGGTAATGTGCCAAGCACTGGTCTTAGCTACACCAAACTTCACAAAAAACTTTATTGTGGAATGTGATGCTTCAGGAAATGGAATTGGTGTTGTTTTAATGCAAGATGAAAAATCCACTGCTTTTGAAAGTCGTCCAATCAAGGGAAAGTTTTTACACAAAGCTATTTATGAGAAGGAAATGTTGGCAATACTCCATGCACTTAAGAAATGGCGACCCTACCTAATGGGAAGACACTTTAAGGTAAAAACAGATCTTGATAGCCTTAAATACTTTTTAGAACAAAGATTATCCTTTGAAGAGCAACAAAAATGGGTCACAAAAATGTTGGGTTATGACTTTGAAATCATCTACAAAAAACGGAAGAAAAACGTTGCGGTAGATGCACTCTCAAGAAAGGATGAGGATGTGGAAGCATTGTTGTGCACCAGTTATATTATCCAACCAGATTGGATAAACAAAGTCAAGGAGGAATTGAAGAATGATGACGAAGTGGGGGCACTTATTCAAAAGTTACAACAAGATTCTAGTACATTTGATACATTTAGCTAGAAAAATGATTCGTTATGGTACAAAGATCGCTTATACCTTTGTAAGAATTACTAAATCAAACAAAATATTCTTATGGAATTGCACACCTCTCCCTTAGGAGGGCACTCAGGATTTTTAAAATCATACCACAGGCTTAAGAAGGAATTTTTTTGGGTTGGCCTTAAATCGGATATTCAAAATTTTGTGGCGGAATGTTTGGTTTGCCAACAAAATAAAGTTGAAACAATTAAGACCCTGGGTCTATTACAACCTTTATCCATTCTAAGCCAATGTTGGGAGGAGGTTTCAATGGATTTTATCATAGTTTACCCAAGTCTGAGGGAAAGAGTGTCATCATGGTGGTAGTTGACAGACTTACCAAGTATGCACATTTTTGTGCATTATCACATCCATTTAAAGCTAGTACATTTTCTACTGCATTTATGGAAACAATTCAAAAGCTACATGGAAACCCAAAGATTATTGTAAGTGACAAAGATCCCATTTTCACTAGAAATTTTTGGACAAAATTATTTTCTTGTCTTGGTACTCAGTTAGCTCATAGCACATCTTATCATCCTCAATCTGATGGGAAAACTGAGATAGTAAACAAATTTTTGCAAGGATATCTTCGTTTCTTTGTATCTGATGAATAGACACCTTTGGCTGAATGGTGGTATAACACTTCCTTCCATATTGCAGCAAAAATGATCCCATTTAAGGAACTTTATGGATATCAACCAGCATCCATCACATCATATTTAAGAGAAAATTCTAAGGTTCAAGAAGTGGAACATCACATTGAGCATCAACAAAAATTTCTCCAACTCTTAAAGGATAACCTCGTGTTGGCGCAAAATAGAATGAAACAACAGGCATATCAACATCGTAACGAAAGAAGTTTTGATGTAGGTGACTGGGTATTCCTACATCTACAACCATATAAACAAATGTCCCTCAAGCAAGCTAAGAAGGATAATAAATTATCACCAAAGTATTATGGTTTGTACAAGGTGTTGTAAAACATTGGTACTATGGCATACAAATTGGATCTTCCTACAGCTTCTCGAGTACATCGAGTTTTCAATGTTTCATGTTCAAAGAAGGTTATAGGCGACAAGCTCCCAGTTCAAACAATATTTCTAGAACTTGATGAGGAAGGAAAAATTATATTGGAACCAGAAGCCGTTATAGAAACAAGAACTCGACAACTATGAAATCGATCAATTTCGAAGTATCTCATCAAGTGGAAGAACTTATCCGCTGAAGATTCCACATGGGAGGATAATAATTTTATACAGAAGCATCCAAGACTACTAAAGCATTGAGGACAACAGTTTTTTGAAGGAGAGGGGCATGTTGGGTCCCTATAATACTAGTGATTCCCCCATTACTATTGTAGTTGTATCCCTTATTAATATTGTTGTGCCCCTATTGTCCCCATTTTATTATTAGTGTGCTCCATAGAATCCCTCTATTGTTATTTTTGGGCTTGGTTATATTGTGATCCCTTATACTCCTTTATATAGAAAGGAGGTTCTGTCATTTGAATCATCCAAGAATAATTCACTTGTGTAATGTAAAGTAGGTTGCCCCCTCGAAGAGGCTGAATTCTAAGGCGTTGATCTATCTTTTCTGTCTCTTTGTGAGCTGGTTTCATAACATGCTATACCAAAAAATAGTTGTTGATCCAACACTAAAGATAGCTCCTGAAGTGCTCTTCTTGTTTGCTGGACTACTTGCCCAATCTACATTAGTGAAACCTTTGAGCTTCATGCCATCAGTCCTCCTATACCATAGAAAAAAATATGTAGTGCCTCTAAGGTATCTAAGCACATGTTTTGTTGCCTTCTAGTGAAGCTTATTATGCTTCACCATAAATTGACTCAGTTGATTAACTACATAACATATGTCAGGCCTTGTGTTCACCATATACATCAAGGACCCCACCAAATATATGTAGATGGTGACATCTATTGCTTCTCTTGCAGAAGCATCCTCCTTCCTCCAATTAGTAGTTAGAGGAGTGTCCATAGGCTTGCAATCTTGCATATGGAATCTATAAAGTATTTCAGATGTATACTTCCCTTGACCCACAAACAACTCTCCATCTCCTTGCAACACCTCCAAACCAAGGAAGTAGTGCATCAAGCCCATGTCCTTCATCTTGAACTATATTGAAAGGTCCTCCTTGCAAGAATAGATCAACTTCTCATCCCCTTTCAGTATCAATTCATCTACATGCAAGACTAGAATGAGTAATTTTCCATTTACCACAATGTAGTAGAGATTAGCATTTGATTCACTCTTGATGAAGCCCAATCCACTAAGATATGTGTCTATCTGGGTGTACCAAGCACAAGGTTCTTACTTAATATCATAAAGGGATCTCCTGAGTCTACACACATGTGTCTCCCTGTCAAATGTCTCAAATCCCTCAGGTTTCTCTATGTAAATCGCTTCGTCAACCACTCCATTGAGGAAGGTAGTCTTCACATCCATTTGATGGATCTTCCACCACATATGTGTAGCTAATGTTAGAATGGTCCCGATGGAGGAATATCTTGGCACATGGGAAAATTCTTCCTCATAATGACTCTCTCTACCTATGAGAAGTCTTTGGCCACAAATATGACCTTTTACTTCTCAATACTACCATCAGCTGCATGTTTCACTTTGTATATCCATCTGGAACTAACCACTGACTTGTTCTATGATATTGACACCACCTCCCATACATTGTTCTTCATGATGGAGTCATACTCCACCATGGAATTTACCCACACTAGTTGGGAATCTACCTACTCAAATGAAGAAGGCTTATAATCAATGGCTTCTTTCATAAGTTCCATATAAATAGTATACATGTTTGGTGATCTCTGCTTGTGCAAGGATGTAGGAGCTCCCACATGCTCCTGTGCATCCTGTACCAACTTGTCAGCCTCTCTCATTCTCTTCCTCCCCTCTCTGTAACATTCTAGTTGAGTAGGTGCTTCCACTCAACCTCCTTTCTGTTCATCCACAACATCTTGAAGCTTTGACTGAGGATCCTCCTTTGGAGGTAGAAGATCCTCCTCTAGTGCAATACTTAGCTCTTTCTCGAGAGATATTCTCATAGCCTTCTCCTCATCATTATCACCCTAAGTGAGGGAAAATACACTTGATAGTTATGAGGTGTCTCTATGTATTGTAAAAAGATCCCCATCTTAGTTGTAGGATCCAAATTTCTCTTGCTATCCTTGGAGACATGAAAATAAACTGTAGCTCCAAAATTTCAAAAATGGGAGATATCTGGCTTCCTCCTAGTGAAATATTCTTCGAGTGTGATCATGCCAAGTATTTTGTGAGGGATTTGGTTTTCCAAATAAACTGTTGTATTGCATTCTTATGCCCATAGATATAGTGGAATTCCTTGATCATGCAACATTTCTCTTGCAACCCCAACAATGCTTATATTTTTCCTCTTTGCCACTCCATTTCGTTGTGGGTTGTGGGGTACAATCAATTCTATTCTAATGCATCCCTTAGCATAAAATTATTTGAAATCATTAGATACAAATTTTCCTCCATTATCACTTCTCAAGGAGCTAATTTTCTGACCAGTCCCATTTTCAACCAGTGCTTTGAATTCAACAATTTTTTCAAAGACTTCACCTTTATTCTTCATAAATTAGATCGAGTACTTGTGGGAAAATTGATCTATGAAAATAACATAATACCTGTGTTTTGCAACTGAAACTATAGAAAATGGTCCACACACATTTGAGTGGACTTTCTCCAAGATGGCTCTAGCTATTTATATTATCCCTGGAAGGAGGCTTTGCCATATTTTCCAAGAGTGCATCCCTTGCAAACATCATGTTGGTTAAGGGTGCATTTTAGAAATCCTGTGGTGATATCTTACATGATTTTCAAAGCTCTATGGTGTAGGTGACCCATGCACCTATGCCAGAGTTCCCCAACATCTCAACTATGAACATGTTCTTATTTGCTGCTCAAAGCAGTGCATGCATCCATGTCTACCTTGCATAGATTTTTCACTCTAACACCAATTTGTTTTAATTTTACAGTAGCAACATGCTTCAGAAAATATATTTCTTTACTGAACACCACATCATAACCTCTGTCCTCCAATATAGCCACATAAATCAATTTTTTCTTCAGCCAAGGCACATACATTATAGTTTTCAGGTGAAGATGGGAGCTTGAATCCCTCTTAAAGGTGACAATACCAATCCCTTTGGTACTATACCGCCCATAATCTCCAAGTTTGATGTGTTATTGTAGGTCCTTCTCCTCATATGAAATGAGGCACCACAATCTAAGTATCATATACTGCCCCATACAACACTTTCAAGGCATGCAATGAGGGTGAAATCCAATTCGAATTGTGATGCAAGAACATCACCTCCTGCTCCTCCTGCAGGATTCTTCATGGATTTCTTGTATGGACACTTGTTTTCATATTCATGGTAGGGAAACCATTTAACTTTTCTGAGGTCCTTCTTCTTGCCCTGGTTTTGGCTGGATTCTACCTTGCCTTAAGACTTCTTTTGCTTGGATTTCTTTCCCTTTCCCTCCAAGGAAAAATTTTCTTCCTCCTCAGCTCTGGCTGCGAGACCATATATAGTGTTTCTTTTGATCCCCTCCTACACCAAATAAGCCCAAAGTTTCTCCAAATTTGGTATCTTGTCTCTTCCATTAAATTAATCCTGATAGTTGTGCAAAGATCTCGGAAGGCCAAGGAGTGCTAAGCTCACAAGTTCGGATGATGGAACATTTTCTACTACTCCTCCAAGTTCGTCTCGAACCTAAGTGAATCTAGATATGTATTGTGGAATGGTTTCATTTTTATGCATTTGAATGCTCCTGAGTTTATCTCTCAATGCCAATTTCCTAGCATCAATGTTGCTCTGGAAGATATATGTGAGAGTTTTTCCACATTACCAAAGGAGTATCCTTTCCATGCAAGTTCAAAGCCACATGATCTATGAAAACCCCCAAAATAATCTTCCGGACCTTTGCTGTGTCTTTCTTCCACTGAGCAAGTTCTTATGCATCTTATTCTGTTGGTTTCGAAATATCAGTTTGTGTATATCCCCATACTCTATTTTCATCCAGGACAACTTCCATTTTGTGTTTCCAAGAACAAAAATTCGAGGTGCCCTCCAGTGCATACTCAAGCCTTAATCTGTTGAAAGCTGCTTTTCTTGCACTGAAGAGAATCTACACCAAAAACTATGAAAATCGAAATTTCTCTGAGAGAAGATATGGAACAAGGTTTCTATGTAGTCTTCTGATGTTATGATACCATGTAGAAAGTGTAGGAAATTTTCTTCTACTAATGAAATCTAACTAAAATCAAGAGACAAAAACTTCTTCTACTATTCCACAGAAAGGAAAACACATGATAGAAACACATGCAATAACATGCAACCATCAAAACACAAGGAACACAATGATTTTATAGGGGAACCCAACTGGGAAAAACCCCTCTGCTGATTTGCATTAATTTAAATGAGAATATGGATCAATTACAACATCTTGTTTCAATCTTGAAGCACACCCTTGATTCGGATTTAAACAGGAATGCAACAAATTATAGAGATAAGCATAAACACAGAGATGCAACGGAAATAATACTTCATTTTGTTAATGTAAAATATTGAAATATGCTTACAAACAGGAATGGAAATAAACCAGCTAGGGCGATGGTAGCTTATCTTTGAGAAGAGATGTGGCGTCTACATGCCTCTGAAATATCTTACAATGAGGCTCAAGGGCCTTTTTATTATTGAACAATAAGAGAAAACCCTAAACAACCAAAACCCTAACCCAAGGAGATGTAACACCAAGACTTTGTGGGCCCCGTTGGGGTGAGTTGGACAACCAACTTCCCGGGGTTGTGAATTGGTCATATTATCTCCGTTTGACGCGCATGATAGCCTGTTGGAAAGATCTCTTTGAGGACTATGACGGAAAAGATGATTTTAGACAAAAAATCACTAGCAATAGATTTCCCAAAAAACGTCGTTTAGGGCCTCAAAACGGATCTGGAAGTTTAGGACCCGAAAAAACTGCTAAAAATAGTAAACTGTGTGATAATTAAGGAAACTGAAAAACTGAAAGAAGCACTGGTGTGGATCCAAGTGGAATTAGCGGGTGGCCACCAATATCCACCTTGATCATTCCTGCCCCCTTAGGAAGTAATGGCCCCCATTGCGTTGAGTTCCTCCATGAGATGAGGGAACTTCTGCTGAACTTGGTCCCTGGTGAAGGAGTTGACCTGCTTTGACAACTCGATACAGTTGGATATTTTGCTGGCGAGTGTGCTTGATCTATGTGTCCATGATCCGATCAATTGCAGCTTGTTCCATGCAATCTGGATCTAACTCTGTCGGTGTGAGTTGTTCTGCAATGTCGGATGTGTCTAGTAATGGTGGAAAGTATGGCCGAAGGTGGTCCACATTGAACATTGGGTGCAAGCCAAGGAATGGGGGAATGTTGAGCTCAAATGCATTGTCTCCCACAGGCTTGGTAATGGTGTAAGGACCATATCAAAGTGGTATGAGTTTCCGATAGGCTCCGGTAAGGCTTTCCTTTTGCAAATGCAACCAGACTTTGTCGCCTACCTGAAACTTGTGTGCACCCGATGTTGATCATGTTGTTGCTTGTACTTGGCATTTGATTTCTCCAGAATGTCATGGACCTACTGGTGAATATGTTGGATGTGCTCAATGAAGCTGTTTTCCTTATCTATTTCGGACTGGACGTGAGCCGAATCTGCTTGAGTAGTTGCAAATGGCATGGCCACATTGATGGGACATAGTGGTTGGAATCCCAAGCCCACCTGAAAAGAGCTGTGGCCAGTCGAGCTGTGGAGAGCCCGATTGTAGTTGTGCTGAACATAGGGGAGGCTCTCGTCCCATGTGCATGGATGCTTTCAGTTGTACATGCGCAGAATGTGTACGATCATCATGTTGACGACCTCTGTCTGGCCATCAGTTTGAGGATGGAAGGCTATGGACTTAGTGAGTTTGGTGTCTAGCATCGACCAGAGACTGGTCCAAAATGTACTGAGGAACCTGCTGTCCTGATCTGAGATGATATACTGTGGGATCCCAAAGTGTACCCACACTCGTTCAAAGAAGAGTTTAGCAGTGGCTTCTGCTGTGATATTCTTCTTGCAGGTCGCCATAATGGCCATCTTTGAGAACCTGTCGACGACCATAAAAACACAATCATTTCAATGTTTAGTGGAAGGAAGGCATAACATGTAATCCATGGAGATGGATTCCCAAGGTCGACTAGGGGTAGGCAGCGGGTTATAGAGGCCTTTCTTCTTAATGGTCAGTTTGGTAATGGTGCAGGCAGTGCATGATTTGATGTACTTCCCGGCATCCTGTCGAAGATTCGACCAATAGAAATACTTCTGTAGTACTGCCACTGTTTTTTCGACCCCGAAATGACCAACAACACGACTGTAGTGCGCTTCCCAAATCATCTTGTCACACTCGCTTGAAGGAACACAAAGGTGACCCAAATGGCATAACAGGTCAGTCTGGAGGTGAAAATTTGGAACATGCTGACCCTCCAAGAGTGTTTGGTATGTGTGGAAAAATTCCAGGTCGCTTTTGTAGAGCAGTGGCCAATCAGAAGTCTCGTGCCCATAAGAGTTGAGCACGGTGGTTAACGCCATGATCGGTGGTCGACTGAGGCAATCTGAAACATTATTGGTGCTGCCCTTCTTATACTTGATATTCAAATGGAACTGTTGCAGGCATGTGGACCACTTTTGATGGCGATCATTCTGCAATTTCCCTTGGTTCTGTATGAATTGTAGGGATCGGTGGTCTGTGTGGATGATCGTTTCCTTCCCCAAAATGTAATGCTTCCATTGTCGGCAGGCCTGCACAATGGAATACATCTATTTGTCATAAGTGGGATACTTTCGGGCTGTGTTTGAAAGTGTCTCACTATGATATGCCACTGGATGCCCATGTTGAGTAAGGATTTCCCCAATAGCATAGTCAGAGGCATCTGTCTCGACCTCAAATGGTTGTTGCAAGTCTGGTAATGCAAGAATAGGTGCCGAGCAGAGGTGATCTTTCAACTCTGTGAATGCATTCTGTTGAGATTCGGACCAAAAGAATTTTACTTTCGCTCCTCCCTTGGTGACTTGACTCAAGGGCCAAGTGATATGAGAAAATCCCAACACGAACCTGCAGTAGAAGTTGGCAAGGCCTAGAAAGCTGCGAAGCTCTGTCAGAGTGGTTGGAGATGGCCAATCCTGAATGACTTGGATCTTGGCTGGATCCACATGCATCCCCCGTTAATCAATAATGTATCCCAGATACTAAACCTGGGTCATTCCAAAAGTGCATTTCTCCAAATTGGCACATAACTTGTGTTGCTGTAGTGTTTGGAGAACCTGTCGGATGTGGTGGAGGTGATCTTCCTAACTTTGGCTAAAGATTAAGATGTCATCCAAGTATACCACTACAAATGAGTTGGTGAATGGCCTCAAGATGTCATCCATTAGCCTCATGAAGGTTGTAGGAGCATTCGTCAATCCAAAAGGCATAACCAACCATTCGAAAAGGCCCTCCTTGGCTTTGAAGGCAGTCTTCCACACATCAGAGGGTTCGATTGGTACCT
>APFE030204610.1:25075-44964 GCA_000404065.3 Pinus taeda
GTTGGTCCAAGAGGTCATCAATCCATGGGATTGGGTACCTATTATGGACAGTGATCTTGTTCAACGCCCGATAGTCAATACAGAGTCTCCAAGTCCCATCCTTCTTCTGTACCAACACGATCAGGCTCCCACAAAGCAATGAACTTCGACGGATGCGAACTTTTCACGGTAGCTCCTAAATTTGCCTCTTGATTTCATCGTTCTCCAGAACAAAGCGCCAATAGATTGGTCCATTGGGCAGCGACGCACCTGGGGTTAGATCAATGGTGTGCTTGACCTGACAGTGTAGAGGAACCCCTGCGGGGGAGGTGAGGATGTCCTCGTACTCCTCCACGACCTTGTCCATCTGTAGTTGTCATGCGGAGGGGCATTGTCTGTAGGTCGTGGCCACTGTCTTCTTCTTTTCTTGAGGGTGTATCATCAGGAAAACAAATTTCCTGGTTTTGGAAATGAGCTTACTGCATTGTTTTGTAGTAACTAAAAAGATGGCGGTAGGCGATGCTACCTCTGGTATCCTGTACAACTTATTTCACAAAGTAACAATAACAACACATGGCCTTGATTCATACATAGCATGTCGCTTCCACAAGTATAGTTTTCCTAATAACACATCACAAACTTCAAGGGGAGAAATGTCACACAATACCTCATCCGTGAAGGGCTTGATGGTGTATGGAAGGCGACACTGTTGGCTCACGCGAAGATCCTGTCCTTGGTGCAGCCACCGGATGGTGTATGGTTGTGGATGTGCTGTGGTCGGTAAGCCCAGCCGCTTCATGACCTCTGCCGAAATGAGGTTCTTTTGGCTCCCGTTGTCGGTAATGAATTGTAGCGGGGAGCCCTTTACCCACATCTGGGAGTGGAAGAGACACTCCTCCTCCTCTAGATCTTCGGGTTCCTCCTTCTGGATCTTCGTGGTGGTAATGGTGGCATTGGGATCTGGATCGATAATCTGCTTCCCTTTGTCATTCCCCTTATCGGGTTCTGACTCAGAGTTAGAACATGCATCTGATTCTGAAACCTTTAGCTCAGCCATCAATGACTGCTTGGCCCGACACTCACTTGTGTTGTGAGTGGAGCTCTTATGGAACTCACACTTTCCTGTGTCCTTTTTCGGATTCGCATCATTTTATTTTCTTGTAGCTTTGGCGGGTTGTCCTGGGTCGTCCCACCTTGGCTTTGTCCTTTGTTCTGCGGTTTAGGGGCACCTTTCCCTTGTTTCAGATTCGCAGACCCAAAGTCTCACTTCTTCTGTTTAAACTTTTGCTTGAACTTGACGGCATATCGGTATGCCATGCCGAGCGAGGAGATGTTCAATAATTATATTTCTTCTTGGATGTACTTGTGCAGACAACCGTGGTATTTGAGTACCAAATGCTGCTATGTATCCTTGATACCCAACTTTGTGCAAAGGGTATCGAAAATATCGGTAAACTCCAGTACGTCTTGGTCCCTTCCTTGCCGGAGCAAGGTCCACTTTATGTATTTATCCTCATAGCTTCCAACAGGGTAGTACTGCTCCTTGATGGCATACTAGAATGAATTCCAAGTCGGTGCGACTGAAAATGGCGAGCCTGTACTTTCATCCTTTTTCTCGCAGTAGGTTTCCCACCAATCCTTGACGTGGGGGGCTGCTTTGAGAAGAGCAACAATAATCTTTTCCTGACTGGAAAAATCATGAACAGGAAAATAACCCTCTAGCACATTTAACCATTTATCGACAACATTTATGTCTATCTGGCCCTTGAATATGCGGATTTCAAAATTAACTTATACCTTAAATGGTGTGGCGTTTCCAGAGTTGCTGTTGGAAGTCAATGCGTCGCCCTTGGGTAGCCGCTGAAGGATCTGGGCAAAGTTGTGCATCATCGCGTTCCTTTGTCGCTCGAGGGCTTCTTCGAGCAAGATTTTGATAGGATCTCCTAGCCCCTCATCTTTTTTTCATCTGCCATGGGAGGCCGTCGAGATTTGCGAGGCTAGTCTTGCAAAGGTTCGACCAGTTCAAGCCCTAACTTCTTATATCCTGACCTCGTTGGGGACATGCAAAGAAAAACAGAGAAGAAAAGCAGACCGCTCTGATACCACCGATTCATATTTAAACAGGAACACAACAAATTATAGAGATAACCATAAAGAGATGCAACGGAAATAATACTTCATTTGATTAATGTAAAATACTGAAATTTTCTTCATCACTACATTGTGTGAACTTGCTTAGATACTGCGGAATAGTGTCATTCTTCTGCATCTTGATATTTCAAAGTTTATCCTTGAGCCCAACTTTCTGTGGTCACTTTCTCGAACAATTTTTTCAGTGCTTTCCACATTGCGAAAGGATTTTCTTTCCCATCGAGATTCGAAACAATGTGATCCTGTACTCCCTCCAAAATTATTCTCCTCCCTTGGCTACATTTTCTTCCATTGAGCTAGGTTTTGGGCATGAGATGCTTGTGGTTTTGCAACATCTGAATTGATGTATCATATCAATCTATTTTCATCCAATACCACCTATATGCAATCCTTTCATGAAATGAAATTAGATTTGCCTTCCAAGGCATACTCTATCCTCAAACCAGTTAAGCTAATCTTCCCAACTTTGAAGAGATACTACAACACTGAATTTCAAATTTGATTCTACTGAGAAACAAGTTCAAAATTCTTGTTCTACTGTGAATCCTGCTATCATCCTTCTTCTGCATGAAGATGATCCAACACTTCCATGAGAAATCATCTACAAAGATAACATAATAGTTGTGCCAGGAAATGGAGGCTGTCGAGAAAGGTCCACAGGGATTCAAGTGGATTATTTCAAGGACTGCATGTTCTTTGTTGTGCCGATCATGGAATGTCTTTTGTGTACTTCCCCAAGGTACACCCTTTGCGTGTATCTTGCTGCTCAAGTGCTCCTTTGGGGAAGCCTATGGTTATCTATTGCATAATCATTAGGGTACCATGATGCAAATGACCAAGTCTTCTATCCCAAATTTCATCGACATTACAACTTTGCACCTTCTCCACCTTTGTGCTTAATGAAATACAATCTTCCACATCTATCTTATACAACTTCTTCACACGAACCCCGATCCACTTCACTTGTCCTATGGCTATGTGTTTAAGGAATTATTTCCCTTTGCTAAAGATCACATCATAACCACTCTCTTCCAACATTGCAACTAGGATGAGATTCTTCTCTAGGCCTCAAACAAACATGGCATCCTTGAGTCTAAGAGGGGAGTCTGACTCCCTATGAAAAGGTGAATGTACCAATCCTGACCATGCTATACCTTTTGTCATCTCCCATCTTGATGTGAATCTATAGATCTTTCTCTTCTAGGTCACTAAAAAAATATTATTCCCCGTCATGTGGAATGAGGCACCACTGTCCAAGTACCACACGCTCCCCATTACTATGCTCGCCATGTATGTGATATGGGTGAAGTCAAGTTCGAACTGTGAAGCCAAAGCTTCACCTTCTACTCCTCATGAAGCCTTCTTTCTTGACATTTTGTGTGGACACTTCGTGGAATAATGCTTGAATTCATGAAAATTGAAGCATTTAATTTTGGAAAAGTTTTTCTTCTCCCCTTGACTGGATTTTGGTTTGTATTGGGATTTCTTCCCTTTTCCCTTCTTTGCCTTTCCAACCAATGCACAATTTTCTTCCTCTTTGAACTTGGATGAAGTCCCATCTTTGGTATTCCGCCTTATTTCCTCCCGTACCAAATCAGACCATAAGCATTCCCATTTTGGTATTTTCTCCCTCCCATTCACTGAATCTTGGTAGCTATGCCAGCTCTTGGGAAGGCCTAGAAGGGCTAGGCTTACCAAATAATCTTTTGCAACATTAACACCAACCCTGCCAAGTTCATCACTACATTGTGTGAACTGGCTCAGATACTGTGGAATAGTGTCATTCTTCTGCATCTTGATATTTCAAAGTTTATCCTTGAGCCCAACTTTCTGTGGTCACTTTCTCGAACAATTTTTTTAGTGCTTTCCACATTGCGAAAGGATTTTCTTTCCTCGAGATTCGAGACAATGTGATCCTGTACTCCCTCCAAGATTATTCTCCTCCCCTTGGCTACATTTTCTTCCACTGAGCTAGGTTTTGGGCATGAGATGCTTGTGGGTTTGCAACATCTGAATTGATGTATTATATCAATCTATTTTCATGCAATACCACCTCTATGCAGTCCTTTCATGCAATGAAATTAGAGTTGCCTTCCAAGGCATACTCTATCCTCAAACGAGTTAAGCTAATCTTCCCAACTTTGAAGAGATACTACAACATTGAATTTCAAATTTGATTCTACTGAGAAACAAGTTCAAAATTCTTGTTCTACTGTGAATCCCGCTCTCATACTATGTTATGTGTAGATATGAAATTTCTCATGAAATTTACTAAATCACAACATTCAAACCTACTTTAATACTCCGTGGAATTCAATTCACAATCGAGAACAAAAATCATAAACATGTATCAAGAAATTACAAACATACACATAGATTTATGTAGGCAAAAGTAATTTCTCAAAACCCCTCCATATCTATATTACATTAATGAAAGAATAAAGATGAATTTGTAGGTCGTGCTCAAGCTTGAGCATGACCTACAAGTGTATAGTCTACCCCCTTGCCTGACTGACCAACTCTGGCCAATATTTAGCCAAATTTCAAGCCCTCCAAGCCATTATTTCCTTGCAATGGTCCTTAAGTAATTAGCCCCTTATTAATTAGGAAATTACTTCAATTGGATTGTGCAATTCCTTTAGGCTGATCCTATGATTTCATGCACCACCTGTACACATTGGAATAGTCTACAACTGATAGTACATTGCCCTTAAATCTCCACCTCAACTGGGTAACTCGAATTCTCTCCATGCAAAAATTATTTTGGGCTGGCTAATAAGTTAATTGGATGACCACTAATTGTGACTGAAGTCACACTGCACAACTTGACATTCCACTAGTTCCTCTAATAGTTAGGGCTAGTTCAACTGACAATAAATCAATTTAACTTAATTAGATTTCTACAAATTAGCCATCACTCATGCTTAACTGAACTCAAGTCTTCCAAGTTGAATTAACTAATCTAACAGGTGACACAAGCCATGTCATTCAAGTTAACTCATCCAAGTTGTCTGCTGAAATGGAAATTCGAATTTTCTCTAGTTTGACCAAGGTAAATCAAACTGAGATTTTTCTTGTTTCATTTTCAAAAGCAAAATTTGATATCTCTCAACTTAATGATTTCACTGTAATTAAATGTGCATAAGTTTAATTTTTATTTAGTATGCTACATTAAAAAACAATTAGACATTTAAATTATCAACGATTTAGCTAATGATAATTATTTGTAAAGTTACTTTTTGTAAAATTGTAATTTTGTTTTTATTTTATGAATAAAGACAAAACTGAGAAATTTAGGGCTAAATATAGATGGCTGAAAGAGGAAAAAGGCTGCATTTTTATTTTGGAAAATATTATTATTCATTAACAAGTCTTAGGCATCTAATTTGGGTGATTAAATTAAATTTTGAATTTATGATATTAGCCAATTGAATGTTTCCTAGAATACATGGAGCTTTTTTCAAAAGTGGGAAACAAGAGCTCATTAATGATCAATTAAATACCTGCCACCTGTTGGTGAGATGGAGGAAGTTATTAACCACCCAAAAAGTGGTAGATGGATATTATTTGAAAATTCTCCTGCTTTTATATAAATTATTCTGAGAGCAGAACTCAAGAGATTGAAGAGAAGCAAAGAATCATTTTATGAAAAGAAAACAATTGCAAACATGGTTTTCTCAGAGGGACATGCTGATTTTAGTATTTAGCCATCAATTTTCCAAAATAGTTGTTCAAGGCAATATTTCTACCTATACTATCTATGTATTTCTTCCTAAATAAGAAAAAATTATTTAAAATTACATCTTTTCTAAATACTTTTGTTTTGTCCTATGCAAAGAAAGAAAAGATTTACAGAAAAAAGGAATTTGAAGCTGTGTCCGATAATTATTTATATATTTATATCTATCGTTGATGGATTAATAGATAGATAAAAAAGGTAAAGGAATTAGAATCTTCCAATAGATATAATTTTATTGGAGTTACCAGGAAAATTCATCCATGTCAGAAAATAGACAAATTATATTCCATGAAAGAGTTTTTGTCGACGCGTTTCGAACCAACTAGTGTTCGAACCAACTAGTGTGGTTCATCGTCAGGACAAGTTGACATGGATGAACCACACTAGTTGGTTCGAAACGCGTCGAAAAAAACTCTTTCATGTGATTTACGCCGAAGCTCTTCTTAACAACTATGATGGATCACAGAAGCCTCAATTCTACAAATTATATTCCAACAAATTATATTCCAATAAAGAGCTTTATAATATTACAGTAGGCATGTAGGCCTGGGAGTTCATCTTTCATATTTTGGAAGTGTTATATTTCCTCTTGTACAATCCTAGAAACCTAAATAAAAGAATTAGAAGAAGACTGGTAGCGAAACCATTGAATAATTGAGTTAAGACCAGATATTTGCATTGACAGAAGGTATAATCTTTGTGTTAGTTGATGAAGCCGAGCTCAATCTCACAAGGCCAAATGCCTTAGAAACTGTTAAGGAAAATTTATTATCTTTTAGCATGATGAAACAAATTCTTGAGGAGCAAAGAAAAAGGATATCTTAGTACGCGAAAAGGAAAACCATATGATAGGAAGAACAACCTATTCTCATCAAGTTGTAGCTCAATTTCAATTGGTTTTGTAAACATAAAACTATGCAGAAAAACTAAAATATGTAATGCATATAATGAGAGTATGTCTCTCATAAATTTTAGAAGTATCTTTGCGGAATTAAGTCATGGTTTATTTTAAAATTTTCTTTTAATATATAACCTATTGAAATGCTGTTACTGATTGAAAAAGAAAGCTTAAATACATACATAATAACAACAAAGTTTAAGCAAAGAACTAGAATGATACATTCTGGTAATGCTATTAAAATTTTATGAAGAATGTATTTAAAGGAAATGAGAAGATTTATACTACATATGCCTCTTGGATTATAGTAACCATTAAACGAGGATTTTTCCGACATAGCATTATAATTATAAATAAATTAGGGAGGAAACGTACTTACAGAAAAAGAAATAGATGGTGTATAGTTATATTCAGTAAAAATATTATTTATGAAATATTTAAGATTGCAACATGGAGAATTTTAAAAAGGAGGTCATATCATTTTGTATAGAAAAATTGTGTTAAACAAAGAAAAATTCATTAATAAAAAAAAACAGTGTAAAGCATTGAAGAAGGCTTAAGCTCGTATCAATTGAAAATTTAAAATAAATTCCAGTTCCAATGGAATTATAGGAGTATGTCAACATTAAACGAGTGAAAAATACAAGCAATGTAAATTATTGTTAAGACTATAAGCTTGTAGTAAGGATTACTCTTAATTAGTTAAGGGAGGAGAATAAAATAGTATAAGACAGAAAGGATACATTAATATAAATAGCTAGAACTCGCTATTTTATAGAATTATCACCTTTACTAAAGAAAATCAAAGAGTTATGAATATTCTCCAACTCCGTGAGAAGATAATCTGAGGCTTAAATTAAGAGTTTAGGGTAAAAACTCTTTCTGTGGATGAAAAGAATGTGCTGAAGCAACAGAGGAGATAATACCTTAAACGAACATGTTAAATAAGGAAGTTATTATTCAATAAAGACATTTTTAGTATGACAGAGAGAGATAACATGAAAATGAACAGTAAAACCTAGTTCAAAAAAAAAAACCTTTTGAGGGTTTTAATGTGCTTTTGAGAATGTTTCTCATACAAGAAACAAAAAGGAGTCATCCATAGAGAATCTGCAAATTTTTTTTATGAAGATCACAACCTTCTTACGACAAGTACCAGTTTTTAATTTTAAAACCCTTAAGGACTGTTATCAATGAATTGTAGAAATATCCTTGGCAAGAAGAAACTAATGTGGAGGATGTTGCAATCCATCATAATAACAGTAACAACAAATTCAAAACCTTTATTGTGATATGGTTTGAAACTAAAGAAATTCGAAAGTGTGGTTTCAGTATTCCTCGAGTGACCAAGATAAGTTTAAAAATTAACCATATAGGGATATATAACCAAGTAATAAGTAATTATAAAACCCTCACTAAATATCTTAAAAATTATAGGTTTCGGTAGGAATAAACCCTTTTCACTATTGAAATTGTAGCAAGAAAATGTTTTATTTGACTAGTGCCTTAGCCAAATGGAAAAATAATTGATTTTCCACATTTGCAGGATGACTTGGATTGTAGTTAGCTAGAGTGATATGGCCTTGTCTACTAGTTAAGTCAGTAATTTCTAGTTTGTAAGCTTGGAGTAGAGTTTTGCATGTAGTGATTGCTAAAATTTAGCAATCTAGTATAGTTTGTTAGGTTGTGTTATATTCTTTCCACGTAGTTAACAGGGGGTTTGAAGGGCACCTGTAACCCCACTTTATGAGGTTGGGGGAGCACCCCGGGAAATTTTGGTTTTGGACCCTATGTTAGGTTGGACGGACCCACCTATGGTTTTGTGCATGATTTTCGCACATGTTTTTTTGGTCCAGGGTATTGGAAGCTTCGGCATATATAGATATGTATTGTAACATTGAAAGGAACATAATGAAAAATCAAGTTGGTAGTCCGGGTTTTGGGATCTAGGAGAAAATCTCTGTGTATATGTGTTTTATGTGTTCTGCTCTCGCATTATTTATTTTCTGTGTTTTAGAATTCGTATGCACGTAATTTCTGTACTTTCTGTACGGGGTTAAAACCTACATAGTTATTTTTAGTTGAACTTAGTTAACTGAGCTCTAGTCATTAGTTGATTTAGTTGAAGGTCAATTAAGTATTTAAGACTATTGTTAACTCACTGATCTATCAGTTAACTATTTAATTATTTAAAAAAAGATCCAGTCATACATGGAATTCAAATTTCCTAGTTGAGTGGGTGGAAAAGGTATATTTGTATTTATTATTGTATTTTTTTGAGTGTACAATGCTTTTGCACTGAGAAAGTGAGAAAGTGATCGATTACCCTTGGACTTACTAAAGAAAATAGGAAATTTCCCTATTATTTAGGAGTTTAATTCCTCCTAGATTGCACAAGGAAATAAGAGGTTGGATGAGGCTTGAATTGGCTAAGTGTTGGCCAGAGCAGGTTTAAAGCAAGAGAACAATTTTACAGTGAAGGGTGTGCTTCAAAGTTGAAGCAAGACATTGTAATTGTTTCTCGTTCTCATTCGAATAAAATGGAGGGGTTTTTCCAAGTTGGGTTCCCTTGTAAAATCATTGCTTTTCTTGTATTTTTATGGTTGCATGTTATTGCATGTGTTTCTATCGTGTGTTTTCCTTTTCGCAAAATAGTAGAAGAAATTTCTTTCTCTTGATTTTAGTTTGGTTTCATTAGCCGTAGATTTTTTTTTTGTGATTTCTACATGATATTAGAGCCTTAGAAGACCACATAAAAACATTGTTCCATATCTTGTCTTAGAGAAATTTCGATTTGCAAAGTTTTTGGTGCATATTCTCTATAGTGTAGGAAAAATGCCTTTCAACGGATTGAGGATGGAATATGAATTGGAGGGAACCTCAATTTTTTTTCTTGGAAAGACATGATGGAAGATGTATTGGATGAAAATGAAGTATGGGAGTATACACAAATTAATATTCCAAAACCAGCAACATTAGATGCACAAGCACTCGCTGAGTGGAAGAAATACATAGCAAGATCTAGGAGGATTATTTTGAAGGGTGTTAAAAATTATGTGGTTTCAAACTTGCATGGAAAGGAGACTCCTTTTGGAATGTGGAAAATTCTCACATATGTATTCTCGAGTAGTAGTGACGTTAGGTAATTGGCATTGAGAGATAAACTCAAGATAATTTGAATGCAGAAAAAATGAAACCATTCCTTAGTATCTATCTAGATTCACTAAGGTTCTAGATGAACTTGGGGGAGTAGGAGAAAATGTTCCATCATATGAACTTGTGAGCTTAACACTCCTTGGACTTCCAAAATCCTGGAAAAACTATTAGGATTTTGTTAATGGAAGAGACAAGCTACTATATTGGGAGAGACTTTGGTATGATTTAGTGTAGTAGGAGATCAAAAGAAACACTAGAGATGCTGTCACATCCATTGTAGGTGAGGAAGAAGATTGTGCTCTAGTTGGAAAAGGAAATAAGGCCAAAGGAATGAAGGCCCAAGGTAAGGCAGATTCCAACCAAAACAATGGCAAGAAGAAGGACCTCAAAAAATAAAATGTTTTCACTGCCATGAATATGGACACTATGTAATGAAGTGTCCACACAAGAAATCTAGTAAGGAGCCTACAACAAAAGCAGGAGGAGATGCTATGGCGTTTCAATTTAATTTAGATCTCACCCTCTTTGTTTGCATGAAAAGAAAGGTAAGAGCGGGTGAGTGTGGTACCTAGATTCTAGTGCCTCATATCATATGATAGGAAACAAGGAATTCTTTAGTTGCCTAGAAGAGAAGGATCTAAAATGGCACATTGAATTTGGATAAGATGGGCAGTATAGTACCAAACAAATTAGTACTGTCACCTTTAATAGGGATTCATGCTCCCATCTTCACCTGAAAAATGTAATGTATGTTTCCAGGCTAAAAAAAATTGATTTATGTAGTTGTATTGGAGGACATAGGTTATGATGTGGTGTTCAATAAGGGAAAATATTTTCTGAAGCATGTTGCTACTGGACAAGTGAAGAAAATTGGAGTTAAAGTGAAAAATATCTACAAGCTAAAGTGTTTTCCATGCATGCAACTATACCTCTGGGAGTGAGGTGGGGTGATGTAGAGCCTTAGTCCCAGAGTTGCAAAGATTTGGGCAAGATTCATAGGAAAGAAGTAGTAATTGAAATATACCCTTCTCATGGATCATTACCCTTTCTACAAGGGTACAAAGCATTCAGTAGTCAGAGGATCAATGTAAATTGGAGCAGTGAAATACTAATGAGCACACAAAAGTGTTGATAGCAGAGAAAGAGGCTCAACAACAGAGTCAACAACAATGCATATTTCCTAGTAGACAATGTAGAGACTAGTAGTAGTTAGATGCTTAGGAGATAGTTGCAGCTCAGAGACATAGTTGATTCAATATTTCAGATGATTCTCAGTTGTATTTTTTGTAGTATCAACAACAAAAGTGATAGGAGTAGGATTGGGGTTTTGCAGAACCCTTTTCTTGCTGGGGCGGAGTGTTGAAATTGTAGATTTTCCATATCAACATGATGACTTGGATTGTAGTTAACTAGAGTGACATGGCCTTGTCTACTAGTTAAGTCAGTAAATTTGAGTTTGTAGGATTGGAGTAGAGTTGTGCATGTAGTGATTGCTAAAATTTATCAATCTGGTTCAATTATTTCCAGTTGAACTCAGTTAACTGAGCTCTAGTCATTAGTTGAGTCAGTTGAGTAGTTAAGACTGTTGTTAACTCACTGATCTCTCAGCTAACTAGTTAATCAACTAAAAATAGACCCAATCATGCATGGAATTCAAATTTCCTAGTTGAGTGGATGGAAAAGGCACATTTGTATTTATAATTGTATATTATTGAGTGTACAATATTTTTGCACTGAGCAAGTGATCAACTTCCCTTGGATTTACACAAGGAAATAGGATTTTCCCTATTATTTAGGAGCTTAATTACTCATTTATTGCGCAAGGAAATTGGAGGTTGGCTAAGCCTTGAAATAGCTAAGTGTTGTTAGATTTTAGGCTTCTGTGGAAGTTTTTTGAAGTTGTATGATCCGGATTGTCCACAGTCTCTTGTTCATTGAGTCGACGTTTCAAACCCCAAAGGGGGTCCATCATCAGGACAAACTAAGTGTTGGCTAGAGTAGGTCATGAAGTAGGAGAACAATTTTATAGTGTAGGGTGTGCTTCAGAGTTGAATCAAGACATTGTAATTGTTTCACTTTCTCATCTGAATTAATGTAAACCAACAAAGGAGTTTTTCCCAATTGGGTTCCCTTGTAAAATCATTGTGTTCCTTTTGTTTTGATGGTTGCATGTTATTGCATGTGTTTCTATCATGTGTTTTCCTTTCCACGGAATAGTAGAAGAAATTTTTGTCTCTTGATTTCAGTTCGATTTCATTAGTAGTAGTAAATTTCTTGCAATTTCCACACTCACAACCTTAATGATTACAAAGATAATCAATTGCAATGAGTGACAAAGCTAGTTAAAAACGGAAAAGGACACTGTGTAAATTACGGTACACGGGTTTACCAAAACACTTACCCATTAGTGTTCACAAAAAGGAGAACAATCATGTTTCTCCATGAGCCGTGTGAAAGAGGGGTTCTCAACCCTAGCTTTGCAACCTGCAAGAATAAATGAAACACCATAGTATTATATATAGTGAGAATGGTAGGATTGTTAATAATGAAGAAAATAATTAAAAATATTGAAGATTACTAATATTGTTGTTATTTTTTCTTAGGGCTATATTTTGATTTGCTTTGATAATTGGATTTCATTAGTTCCATATTAAATTCAACCCACAACATTATTCATATTTATAACATTATTCAACAATATATGCAATTATATAGAAAGAACAACATCATCATCAATCTAGTGGAACATAAAGGAACGATAAAAGAAAAACATTTACACATAGAGTGATCTGTATTTAAACAGGAACGTAACAAATTACATATATAACCATAAAGAGAGAGATGCAACAGAAATAACACTTCCTTTGATTAATAAAAAAATACTCAAGTATGCTTGCAAACATAATGGAAATTAAACTAACTCGGGCAATGCTAGCTTATCTCTGAGAAGAGATGTGGTGGCTACATGCATATGAACTGAGTTACAAAGAGGCTGAAGGGCATTTTTATTATTGAACATTGAGAGAAAATCATAAACAACCGAAACCCTAACTTGAGGAGATGACACACCAAGAGTTTATGGGCCTCATTGCGGTTAGTTGGGCAACCAACTTCCCCGGATCGTAACTTGGTCATATTATCTTCATTTGACACGTATGATACCTCGTTGGAAAGATATTTCCGAGGACTACAAACATTGATGTGATTTCCATAACAATCACAGAAGGAATATTGCCAAAAAAAATTGTTTAGGGCCTCAAAACAGCTCCGGAAGTTTAGGACCCGAAAAATGCCAAAAATAGTAAATTGTGCTATAATTAAGGAAACCAAAAACTAAAACAGACAGTGTTAGGGGTACAAGTGGAATAGGTGAGTGGCCACCAATATCCACTTGGATCATAGAGACACCAGGATTGGTCGAAGACTAGGGAAAAATCCACTATGGGGAAAACCCTTTCAAATTCTTCTTCTTATTAGATTGTCATTGAATAATTCAACAAAAGAGAGAGTACAATAATCCATATTTCCATCCATACAACTATCAAGAAAAATCAACTAAAAAACATTCATGAGATGAACTCAACAATTCCAATATTCAAAACCCCGATTTAGAAGCCTATAATCAACTGTCACTATTTGTGGTTAACTGCCAAACTCTATGGGCAACTGATGAAATTCAAACTCTACTTTCCAATTGCAGGGAAGACATGTTATGCATGCGGCTGAAGGGATTTAGCAACACGGATGAGCCAACTTATGTGCGGTTGCAGCTGATATTTCTCTTTAACATGCTTGCAGTTGAGACCCAAAACCCTAAAGCAAAGATGTGAGCTTCTGACCCTGCAATTTCACCTTCATGCGAACCCATTCTCCGTGGACCATCTTAGACCTATGCGAGCCAAACCAAAGAAAGAAGAAGAATAATCATAATGATGATTTTCGAATGAGGTTGAGGTCACCTATATTTATAGCCTTCCAAGGGTGTCCAATTTTCTTTATGGCCAACCTGATCAAACATGCACATGTGGGATTTAATTTAAAAATACACTTTCTCTTGTCCAAATTGAGAGTTTCAATAGTAAAAATTGGTCCTCTCAAAAAGAGGGATCTCTTCCCATGGTTGGAATTTTTCAGTGAGTTGGAAAAATAATAATTCTAACATTCATTTTACCTGTGAAGGAATGTTGACATGCCACGAAGAAAAATATTCTCACTCGAGAGATAGTGGAGTTAAATACCTTCGAACAACAACTAGAGGATGCATGGCGATATTTGGTGATTATATTACACTTGTTATCACCTCTATTTCAAACTATGAATTTCAATGAGAGACTGAAAGTAAAACCTAGCCATAGAGCGACATGTCCACATAAGACAAAATAGAAAAATGAAAATGTTACAACAAAAATCTTGCAAGGACATTTAACCCTCATTGAAACCCTATGTTCATTATGGACCGTTGGTCAAGCCTCGTGTAATATGAACCATAAATTTCTCAACACAAATGTTCATACATGGAAACAGGGATGGATTTCCCTCTTAAGCATATAAACCTCCTGAAAACATACCCATAATATTTCTATCAGAGTTATTAAACACATAATACCACATTGAAAATGATGAAAAATATTGTGATATATATAAATGTTCTAACTGTAGCATTTGTTTGCAATACAAACATCTAGAAGGGTTGGGAATAATATAACATAGAGTATGTTCATTAATAGGAACCAATGTTAACATCACATAAATGAATATGTAAATGTGGATTGGACTAGAGCCTTACTTTTATATAGTAAAGGTAAGAACAATACAATGAGGTAAGGTAAGAAACCACATGCCATGAATAAAGTCAAAGTGTTGAAGTTTGAAACTGTGTAGATCATTATAAAGGAGAATAGTTAACACTAGGTATGAGTAAATTTTATGTGTAGGCCAATGGTCATGACAATAAATAAGAATAGGGGCATAATTATATTAATGTATATACATACACAATAATGTTGTAGTTCCAACTATTTTTTTAATAAGTCCTTGTGATGAAATGATAGAAGGGAACGAGACTATGTATTCAGTAAACAGGCAATGAATTTCTCAATATAAATTAAAAAAAAATATATTAATAAAGTTATAAGTATCTGTTGACAGTGCTGGACCCGCCAACATTCAGGGGATCACCCATGTATGAAGTCCCAACTAGACCTCACACCGTTTGGTGTGGGAATCCCATCTGATACGATGCCCAGTTACTTCCATCTTAAAGACTTGCCTCAACTCTTGCTCGTCATCAAAGGAGAGTGGTCTGCTTTGTCTTGGAAGAAGTGAGTTTCGCGTGCTTGGTGATTGTAAGTGCCTCTTGTGTCAATGGTTCTTTCACCGTATAGGAGAGGGTGGAAGTGAGTCCCAAGTTAGTTGGGAGAAGTCCCAACTCTACTAGGAACACACAACACAACAAAACGTGCACAGATTTCGGTGGAACGTCCACACGGATGCGGTAGTCAGAACACACAAGGGAAGATAACACATATAACACTTAGTGGATTAGTCCGTGCGAGTACAACAATTGTTATAGAAAGTGTTGGCTTATGGGGGCCTGACCTAGGTTCAACATTAGTTAGCCAAACAAATACCTACACTACTGGCCCTTTCGGCATCAGCCCGCGGAGCGCGGAATGATGTCCCACCCGAAGCAGTATGGGGGGATGCTGGAACCAAGTTTCCGCACCCTTGAGATGAATGTGATGTCGGTTTATTCCAACCATACCTGCCTTCACACATTTTTCTATCTCTCTATTCTACCCTTCAGTACCTTCACAAAATGTTGTAATTGGCTTCCATGCATCTCTAACCAGAAGCTGATACGCTTTTGCGGTGCTAGGGCAACGAATTGTGTTAATTCCCAAAACTACGCTAAGTATCTTACTTATTTTCTTAACAAATATTAGTTAGCTTTGCATAAACAAAGGTTCTTACTTGCGTTCACTTAATCAACACAGTTATACACATTCACACATCATATAAGCATTAGAAGTGAAATTCATACCCAATATAACAGATGCATAAACAGGAAGTAAAGATGCAGAAACTATAGGATACTTCTCTTTATTGATAATTCCATATGATTACAGACTCAACTTTCCCTGCGGACTTAGCTGCAAGGGTCCGTGCACTTAGCTGCGGACTTCTAGGCCTCTGCACACTCAGTTGCAGAGGCTCTACCTACACTACGACCAAAACTTAGACTTCTCCTCCACAAATATGACTCAATTCTTTGTCATTGATGAGTTATCAATTGATTTGATTATCCACTTGACTACTTAGACCTTTGCTTTATTTATACAATCCCATGGTTTGTGGACCATGGGTAGATCTTTGACAACCAACATTAAATTATCAAAATAAGGGTGGACAACCCTATGAATTTTTAACAACTACGTGCTCCGTGACCACAAAAGGTGGAGTATTTTCATTAGGATTACAAAAATTGGACCAAAATATGGGCTTTAAGCCCCAAAACTGTCCTTGGGGGATCCTGCACCCAACAGGCCCCCAACACAAACATTGTGACTCACCCTTGAGTCACTCTGTAGGTGCAGAGATCTTAGCGTGAAGACCTCCCAGATTTTTTTGGATCGCTACAACTTCGGCAATGCACTGAGAGGCTGCCCACTAAACTTTCTCCACATGCTGCTCAGTGACCACTGTTGTTGAACTGCTGCCCTGAATCCTCTGTTGAGTTTCTTGCAGTTTTGCGAGCTTTGTTTTAATGGAGGTGGTAATTGTATAAGCCTCATCGATCCATGGCTGTAGGCGCGCTTTTAGGACTGTTTCCTTATGTTGAGCGCCTTTGCCTCCTGCATCCTTGCAAGCCTTTGCGTAAGGGAAACTATCTGCGAGGTCCCTTTTACCTCATCGTACTTCTACTGTAGGTCACACGCCTCTGTCTCTAGGTGATCTACATTCGAGTCCTCCCAAAAGGTGGTTAGGACCTCGAATGACTATTCGAATAGCTACATGCAGTCTGCCATTGCATTGTCAACCGCTGCTATTGTTGCTGTAACAGCAGTGGTTTGTTGTTCTAAGATTTTCAGTGGAGTTGAAGGCTGAGCTTGTAATTGTATTTTTGTGATTTGTAGGTTCAACTCCAGCTGAACCCTGGCCATCTCTGCTCTAGCGTCACGCACCCCTGTGGCCAATTTGAGGACGTGCACCTCCAGTGGTTCTTCTGCCTAAATGTCCAACTCCGGGACCATTCGACAAGCTTCCTCTACAACCTGCATTATCTGCCTGTTCTGCTCTACTACCTCATTGCGTTGTAGGGCCAACTATTTAAATTTGATGCATTGCTCTCTCATCATCTACATTGCGCAACTCCCCTTGGCTTGAAGTTCTGCGGTGAGTCCATCTTGTCAGAGGTAGAGCGTCTGCTGGGGGAGCATGACCATGTTTAATCCTTCCCCTTTCAGACTGCTAACCATAGGCTTGTCGGCCTCATTTTCTGTACTAAGTGCCCCATTAGTTTGCAGTACTATGTTTCTCACCCTTGTGTGCATAATCTCTTCAACAGCTGCAGTGCCAATCACGAGGTTGGTGGACAATGTGTCAGCGTATGGAGTGCAAACTTGCAACTCCTATAGTTCCGTTCGAAGAGAGCATAATACTAGCTGATGCTATTCTTCGAATTGTTGGAGGGCCTCCACGGTGACATCCCTCACCATTTCGCCGACGTCATGTAAATCCCCCTCAGTGAAGGTGATTGAGTCAAAATATGTCTTCGATGCCTTTGTTTTCTTCCATGACACTGTATGCTCTTGTGGCCGTGGATTCTTGAGCTGGGTGGATGTCATTTGTGGGTCCATGCCACCTTGTTCTATGTTTGTCTCTGGTTTAGACTAAGGTGACTTATGTCCTTCGTGCTTTTCTTCTCCTACTTTTTTCTATTCCGCTAGCTTCGCAGCATCATGCACTGCCTGAGCCTTAGCCCCTTCTTCGTCTTTCCTGCGCTTCTCTTCCAGTTGCACCATATGAAGCTTTGTCTCTTCCTTGCGCTGCGTGACATACTTGTCCATTTCCATCGAGGAATCAGTTGGAGCACACCACTCCAACGGCCAAGACTCAAGGACCGCGAATATTACATCGTCGGTTGCCAGGTATGGTAAATCATGCCACGTCTTCGTAGTGTCCTTCCGTGCCCTGATGAAGACATGGTGGAAATCTGCTTTGAACTCTACAAAGCTATTTAAACTATTGTATACTGTGGGTGACAACCACGGCTTGTGATTGAAGCCCATCCGGATATTCATCCCCATTACTATCCAAAATATCTTGCTCTCCTTTATCCATTGTCTGTCCCTGGCCACCCACAACGAAGCGTACTTCGCTACCTCTGGAAGGTCCTGCATGACCGAGGGGAACTGGCTATCTTCGGGAAACTCCTATACCACCAGTACTATCGATAACAGAAGCCATGCATAATGAAATGTTTTTCCTTGCTCCTGTGCCTCATGAAAGTTTGCAAGGAACTCGCCACATATAGAGCTCACCTAGTTGAATTTGTTGGGTTGTGTTATATTCTTTCCACATAGTTAACAGGGGGTTTGAGGGGTACCCGTAACCCCACTTTATGGGGTTCGGGGCAGCACCCTGGAAAATTTTAGTTTTGGACCCTATGTTAGGTTGGGCGGACCCACCTATGGTTATGTGCATGATTTTCGCACATGTTTTTTGGACGTGATGGTTTCCGGTCCATGGTTTTGGACGAGATGGTTTTCGGTCCATGGTATTGGATGCTTCGACATGTATAAATATGTATTGTAACATTGAAAGGAACATAATGAAAAAAATCAAGTTGGTAGTCCCAGTTTTGGGATCCAGGGGAAAATATTTGTGCATATGTGTTTTTATGTGTTATGCTCTCGCATTGTTTATTTCTCCTGTGATTTAGAATTCGTATGCAAGTAATTTTTGTATGGGGTTAAAACCTACATTTGGTATCATAGCTGTTTTGGCTTCAAGGGGACGCCTTTGTTGCTGAGGGGTTTCGCTTGGGCCTATGGTAGGCCCTGTTCAGTGGGAGATCTGCGAGATCGATTCTGGTGGTGAAAGAAAATGGTGAGCAGCAGAAAGATAGAGATTGAGAAGTTTAATGGTCAGAGTTTTGAGTTGTGGAAACTCAAGATGGAGGATTTGTTGGTGGATAAAGATCAGTGGATCGCAGTAGATCCGAGTACTAAACCAACGGGAGTGACTGATGAAGAATGGAAGAAGTTGGATCGGAAGGCCAAGAGCACAATACGATTGTGTGTCTCAGATTCAGTATTGTTGAATGTATCAGGGGAAGCTACAGCGAAGTCTTTATGGGACAAGTTAGGGACTTTGTACCAATCTAAGTCTCTGGTGAATAAACTGTTCCTGCGGAAAAAGTTGTATAATGTGAGGATGAAAGATGGAGACTCGGTGACAGAGCATCTCAATGAGTTTAATACTGTGGTAGGTTAGTTATTATCTGTTGATATTAAAATTTCAGATGAAGATAAGTGCATCAGTTTGTTGTGTTCTCTACCAGATTTGTGGGATACTCTGGTTATTCCAATAGGTAGCAATGCAACTGCTTTGCAGTTTGATGAAATAGTCTCAGCCTTGCTGACGGAGGAGATGAGACTAAAAAATATGGACAATCAGAATGGTGATGCCTTGTCTGTACGAGGACGGTCCCAAAACAGAAAAAAAAATAAGTCATCGAGTGGGAGATCTAAATCTAGAGGGAGATCTAAATCTCCAAGAAAACCTACAAAGGTGGTGTGCTAGAAATGCGGGAATGAATGGCACTTTAGAAGGGAGTGTAAATCTAAAGCTCCTGATAAAGGAAAGGGATCTGATGATGCTCCTTTTGCAGAGGCGAAAACCACCTCAGATGAAGGTGGGGATGTGTACTTGGCTTCTTCAAGTACACATGTAGATCATGAG